>JASANP010001112.1:0-141049 GCA_030849625.1 Wallacemonas sp. TrypX
CGAGACCGATGCCGCCCGTGATCCCACGGACGAGTACTCCGAGTTCCTCGCCGCCAAGATCGCTGCGTAAGGTGTCATTTTCCGTGAACGCAATGCTAGCTTTCTTCTTTATTTCTGATTTCCATCTCTCAAAACAACAACAGCAACCACAACGAATAACAGATGCAAACAAGGCACAGAGCGATGAGCGACGACGCCTTCTTTGCTTCGTTTGCCCGCCCACCCACAAAGCAGTCTGTGAGGGCTGACTGGCTGGTTGTGCGCTACTCACTGCACGTGGACGGTTTCAGCGGTGACGTGTGGAGTGAGGCAAACAGCATCACCCCCTCCCTCGTTGCACACGTTCTCTTCACCACACGCTTGCCCATCATGTGCGTGAACGTGTGGCTCTTTCCGGCGTCTGGAGCCGAAGAGACTGGACTACGCGACTGTCGCGGTGACACCTCGCATGAACACGTGTCACGCGGTGCTGAGCTCCCGTGACTGTTCTCCGCTTGTCGGTCTTAACCTTCGTGTAGTGTTGACTGTCCGCTCATCTCCTTTCATCACCACCACACTTACCTTGATCACGATCTCTGATTTTTATTTTTTTTCCTTGTTGCTGCTGCTACTTTTTTTTCTTTTGGTGTTGTATGCCATCAACGCCATGGCATGTCCCCTTTTCGTGAGCTGTTCCAACAATTGGGCACACTTCACACGCCCTACCATCACCACTACTTTCACTGGCCGTGGAGTGCACTTAATTCACAGACAATGCGCAGTGCTCTGGCTCGGCAAACGCGTGTGACGGCGGGCTACGGCGCAGTGGCGCTACAGAGCTGGATGCGTCTCCGTTCCGAGGGGAAGCCCACATCGTCGGCCGGCAGCACATCTTCAAATGCAAACGGCGCCGGCACACTTCCCGGCGTCGACTTAGCCACACGCATGGTTAACCCGAGTCAGGAGTTTCCTGCGACATGGAGTCAGGACGAGCCTCTCGCGCCTAACGACCCGCGCGTCCACTGGCGTGAGCACTACTCCCTAAAGGACAGCCGACCATATTACGAGAACATCTCCACTGGCGCCGTGACGAATGACATTCCTGAAGGATTTGTCACGCGTTTTCCCTTGCTGTACCGCAAAGGTGGTTATCGCGTCGACGAGAAGGGCGCCGTGCATCGTCCAGCCGGGTCCACGCCATCGGCTGTGGTGGGCCATCCCGCTGATGGTCTTGCGTCGGAGGGTGATGCCTCCACTGGCAGCGTCGGTCCGGCAAAGAAACTGACGCTGAAGCAAAAGCTTGCTGCGTACGGAGGTGGTGGTGTGCTGCTGTACCTGATCATCCACACAATCGGCATGTGCATCATCTTCAGCTGCCTTTATATTTTCCGAATTGACCTCGTTGCCATTGCGCGTGAGTACGGCTTCAACGTTCGCCAATCAAAGCAGGATGAAACGGTGATGCACGACCCGAACCGCCGGCCACCCTTCCTCAAAACGTTTGTTGTGTCAATCGTACTGAACAAGATGATTGCACCCGCGCAGATGTTGCTCACGGTGTTCCTCGCACCGTTACTGGTGCACCGATTGGAGCCCATCGCCGTCGTGGTGTTTCCCAAAGTCCAGAGATGGGCAGCACAAATGTTCAAGAAGGTGAAGGCCGACGTCAAGGACAAGCTAGACTAGTGGTGTACGCATTACCACTTCACGACAATCGCCCAGCTCTTTTGCTACCACGAAAACCAGTATCGCTACATACGCAGTTATTCCACCCGCTTCAACCGTCATCTACATGCGCATGAACACGCGCTGCTTTCGGCGTCTCGCGCATGCACTCGCCTGCGCTGCTCTATCCTCTTTTTTAATTTATTTTGGCTTTATCTGTTTCACTCTCTCAGGTGAACGCGAGATACCGTCCTTCTCGGCCGCTGGCTGTCCTCAGCTGCTGCTGCGTCGTCACTTTCTCGCCCTCCTCACGGTTCTCCCCCTCGAAGAGGACGGAAGGAAGCGGGTGTGGAAGGGGCGGGGCCTTCTCTACCAACAAAAGTCGTCTCATATGTCCTTCGCATTCTTCTATTCATCCCTGTCTGCTCGCCCTCTCCATATTCGCTTAACTCTCTCACATGCCATTCTCGCGTCTTTTGCCTGTTGCACCCCGCACTCTTCTCTCACTCTTTTTGACTGTCCTTCGCACGCGTAGAGAAAGCTGTTGAAAATGGTGCACTACTCCCGCAAGCCCCAGGTGTCCTCGAAGAGCGCCAAGGCGAAGGTCAGCGACCTCCGCTGCCACTTCAAGAACACGTTTGAGACGGCCAACGTCATCAACGGCATGCCCCTCCGCAAGGCTCAGCAGCTGTACCGCCAGGTGCTCGCCAAGACCCGCTGCATCCCGTTCCGCCGCTACAACGGCAAGACTGGCCGCACCGGTCAGGCCAAGGAGTGGGGTCAGACCAAGGGCCGCTGGCCTCGCAAGTCTGTCGTCGCGATGATGTCTCTGCTCAAGAACGCCGAGGCCAACGCCGTCGAGAAGGGCCTTGACCCCAACAAGATGGTCGTCAAGCACATCCAGGTGGACCAGGCTGCGCGCATGCGCCGCCGCACGTTCCGTGCCCACGGTCGCATCACTCCCTACATGTGCAGCCCTTGCCACGTGCAGCTGTTCATGTCGGAGAAGAAGGAGCGCGTCCCCGTGCCCAAGAGCGCCCCCAAGAAGTAAGATGGAGGCCCTCCCTTCATTCTCTTACAATTGGACCGTAACTACAGGCTTTCCTTGTTAGTTTCTTCATTTCACTGATTTCCAAACAAAACAAAAAGAGCATACACACACACACACACACACATGCACAAACGCGATAGTGCTGCAAACCTGCGGTCACGCAACCACCACTTGGTACCAAGCAGGAGCTTGCACACCTCGTGTGGTGAGCAGTGGCACTTGATTGATTGACGCGTGTGTGTGTGGGGGGGGGGGAGGGGGACACTGTCTGGCAGAAAAGCTGACCGTGCGAGAAGTTGACGTCGACGTTACCTTCATCGTTACGATATCCTTCCTCCAGTCCCGCAAAGCTGAATACACGCCCCTTGTCACGGTTTCACTGAACGACCTGGCTGGCTGTGCTGCATTGTGACCCAGGAATGCTCCTCAATACTGAAGACGCTCCCTTTTCTACATTCTTCCGTTTCCTTTCCTTTTCCTTTCGCTTCCCAATGACTCACTCCTCTCCTCCTCTCTCTCCTCTCTGCCTCTCACCGTCCTGTCACTTCCACACTTGCCTTTCAGTGCCACCGCCGGCCCCGCACACTAGTCTTATTAGCGTCGGAGCTGCGTAGCTTTGGCAGTTGTGTGTTTTTTTTTGTCACCCTCGCGTGCACGCTCACGCACATACACTCACACACACTTTCATCATGGCGACGAACAGCGAAGAGGGTTGGCTGCACCCACCCGTTGTCGAGCGGGCCCGCATTGCCATTCGCGAACGCCCCGTTGCGGACGAAGAGCTGAGTGAGGTTCAAGTCCGCCTCCGCACAATTGAAGACAAGCTCATTGCCTTCCCCCCAGGCTCGCAAAACGGCCTCATGTACGACTACGACTACTACTTCCCTCCCAGCGCGTGCCAATCGGATGTGTTTCACACGATAGGTCTGGAGATGGTGGATGTGGTGATGGGTGGACTGAGTGCCAACTGTGTGGCATTTGGCCTCGCGAACAGCGGCAAGACACACACCCTGTTCGGTAGCGAAAACGAAAACGGGCTTATCCAGGATACCGTGCAGGAGCTGTTTCATCGTCTCGAGGCGCAGAGCGACGTTCAAGAGTACCAGGTAACCATCCGCTACTGGGAAATGAACCGCGACCGGGTGGGTGACGTCCTTGCAGAGGACGCAGCTGCGGACAGCGCGGAGGGCAACGGCCTGCAGCATTCCGTCTTTCGTGACGGATTTGATCGGCTGTACGTGTCCCACCTGAACGAAATCCCTGTTGCCAACTATGAGGAATTCGAGTCTTTTCTCAACCTGGGTAACGCGCGGCGCATTGAGCGCGGATTCGATCGCCTGGCGCGCTGGCACGGGTTCGTGCAGCTGTCTATCACCACCACGAACAAGCATCACGGCGAGAAGTGCGTCCTACGTGAACTGACGTTCGTGCACATGAAGGGCCCCGAGCGTGCTGGCGAGCGTGGTGCGCGTGGTGAGTACCTAAAAAATGCCAGCAACATCAACGTGAGTGTCACGTTGCTGTGTGCGGGCATTATCCACTCCCTGCAGTACCGCGACAAGCGCATGCCCAACATTCACGGTCGAGAGGCGCTCCATCGCTTGATCCGCCAGAGCGAATCATTCTTCATGGAGTGCCGCTTCTCGCAAATCATGTCGCAACTCATCTGCGGCCACGAGGCGTCCTTTGTCATTGGCTGTGTTGACCCGCTGTGCTACGGCGAGACCATTGACACACTAGAAAACCTGCAGCTCTTTCCGCGCCTCCGGTGCGCCTGCTGGCCAGTGGTAACACCGTCGGAGAAGGGCCGGCTCCTGCAACGGTTGCGGAAGCTTGAGGGCAGCATGGGTGGTGGCGAGGTCTTGGCCGCCATCTACGAGGACCGCACGGGGCGTCCGCTCACCGAGGCGGAGGAGGAGTTACTGCGACTACGGGGACAAATTGAGGGCTGGGACGTCACGGACACTCGCCCCTCCTCACAGCACCGCGAGGCCGAACTGAAGCAGCGCAGCCGTGACCGTCAGAGCGACCGTGCCGCGTCACCCAACGGCCGCGGCGGCAACTTCGCCACACACGGAGACCGCAAGAAGATTTACCTCAACGCAGCCAAATCCGCCCATTACGAAGGCCAGTGGGCTGACGGCGCCTTTGACGGCTTTGGCGAACACGTCCAGGCCAATTTCAAGTACAAGGGCGAGTTTCGCGGCGGCAAGCGTGAAGGTGAGGGTACGCTGTTCGTACGCGCCAGCCAGGACGCGCCATACACACGTGTGTACCAGGGCGAATGGCTTGCCGGCAAGCGTGATGGACGCGGGACGCAGTGGGCAAAGAACGGTGAGGTCTACGAGGGAGGCTTTGAGCAAGACCGGCGACACGGTATCGGCAAACTGTTCTGCACCAACGGCGATGTCGTGGAGGGCCAGTTTTCGAATGACTGCGTGGAGGGGTGGGCGACACTACACCTCGCCAACGGCGATTGGTTCGAGGGGTACTGGTCCAACGGGATGCGCGAAGGCCCCGGCATTTGGCACTACGTGCAACGCAAGCAGCTGTTGAGGGGCGAATGGTCCAAGAATATCTCCGTGATGGGCACGTTCGAGGACGACGAGACCAAGACGGGCAACCATGCAAGCGGCTTTATCCCACGCATTGGACTGGAAGACTACCAATCGATTTTTGCCGCGGAGCGCGAGAAGCTCAACGAAAAGCGGAAGCGTGAGTTCGCCGCCGATGGCCGCTGTTGGGTTGACCAGCGGCGCACAGACGCAGACGGCACCTTGCCTGTCATGGCGAATGGCGTCGACATCGTCTAGTGCAGAAGCTTCCGTTGTCGCCGTCGTGGTGTTGACCATTTTTGTGATGCACAGTCCGTACGTACCCGCAGTACCACACTTCTCGTCACTTAGCTTTTTTTACCCACTTGTTGGCCCCCCACGGCTGTCGCTTGCCGTTTCACTGTTCACTCCCCGACGTTGCTTGGTGCTTCTCGACTGCCTATCTGTACCGTCAACTAGTTTTCTTTACCACATCCATCACACATGCACACACTTCTCTCTACAGAAAACAGGACGTGTGTGCGCTCTCCGTGTTCTCGATTGGGTACCCTCACTTCCGGTGGCTGCGCTGGCCACTTTCTCTTGTTCGATGTAATTACGACGGAGTCAATCTCGACGAGACGCTGCATTTTCTTGTTTCGGCGACACGTGTGCACCCGTGGGTCACCGGTCTGTTGGACAGTGTGACGCGTGGTCCGGAGAACACAATACGTGTAGCCAACGACAACGTGCTCACCAAGCTCGTCGTCAACAAATGGATGAACCAATTAACAGCGACTCAAACACACATACACACTCACACACACGCCGTGCTCGTTGGGGTGAAATCTCGTTGCAGCTCTTCCTTGGCACCCACCCACACTCACCCGCGCGCATGGGTACTCTCTTGGCTTACAGGGTGACCTTGCGTCTTGCATAACGCGACGAAGTGCTCCTCGTGCCGAGGCACATTCACACAAGAGTCGCGAATGACAGACGACCTGAAGGAACTCTTCCCCTCCCAGTTTCCCCTCCTTTCCCTACTTTACTTGGCCTCTTGTTTCTCTCTCACTCTCTCTCGTTTGCTCTCACATCCACCAAGTCTGTTTAGTTTCACTTGGTCTGCCATGAACGGGCTGCACACGCGCAAAGACAACTCCACGGCGCGCGCCACGCGCGCGCACCGAACAGCACACAGTCGACGACTCGTGGAAGAGTACTGGCAGTCTGTTCTTGCCTCGCCACGCGAGCCGCCGCTCTACCACACCTTGTCGGACAGATACGGTGGTGCGCAGGGCATCCCTTTCGCTTCGCGAACCGACTGTAGCATGGTGGTCCGTGGCTACCTTGACACACTCAAGTCTGACGGCACAATGGCCTCGACACGCTCGCTCGGACTCAACGGCACCTGTGGCGCGTCCACGTGCGCCGGCAGCGTGCCCACCGTTGAGTGGTACATGGAGGCCACAGAGGCGTGCATGCGTGAAGGTCGCATCGCCGACGCACGGGCGCACCTCAAAAGTGCCATGACGCGTCTCCAGAACAACGACGGCACCCCGGGCCTAACCGGGAGCGGCGAGAGCAACCACGCACCTCAGTATGCCACTGTGCTGCGTCGGCTTGGCGCCATTGCCATTCTCTGCGCCGACTACAGCGAGGCCCTCAACCTGCTGAACCACAGCAGCAAGGCAGACCCACTCACAAGCGATACGTATGCACTGCGTGCCTCGTGCTACGAGAGGCTTCGCCAGTACCGCGAGGCCTTTGACGAATATGTCAAGTATCTCAAGCTGACAGCACCGACACTCGAGGTGGTTGCTCACTGCGGCAAGTGCGCGGCACTGGCGGGCCTCGGCGACGAGGGCCGCGTGTACCTGCATCGCCTGGAGGAGATGGCTGCAGCCCTTCGCACCGCACCCGCCACCAACGGAGATGAGTCCCGTGGGGCCGGTGAGAGCAGAGGGGCAGCCTTGCCAGACACCGACGCGGCTGCTGCCGCAGTGGCCCGCGAGGACAATGAAGCCACCGCAGAGTACTACGGCGCGCACGCGTCGTTTTACCTTGGCATCATTCTGCTGACAGAGCTTGACAGCCTGTTATCGCCTCACACGCCGCAGGCAGCAACTCTGCGCAGGCAATCCAGCGAGCTGTTCGCGCAGGCCCGCCACAGTCGCGCGTACGTTCGTGTTCACGAGGCCAGTGTTGCACAGGCTATCCAGGCTGGGGACTATCCTCTTGCCATTGAACTGCTTCGGCTGCTGGCGCTGATGAACCCTGACGAGTCCGATTACCATCTGCAGATGGCGCACGTCAACCACCTGTTGAACTGCGTCGCGCAGGAGATCCACTCCCTCTCCGAGGCGCTCGATCGACGGCAGTCGCTGGCAGCGCGTCGCACTACATTTCTCGCAAGGGGCACTCTGTACCTCGAAGTCGTCAAGAACGTCGATCGCGCAATCAAGGACTTCACCATGGCTATCGACACGCCACTTGACGACCAGACCGACTGCTGTCTGCCGATCCCCTACCTGAAGCGAGCCGAAGCCTACTGGGAGCGCTTCCAGCAGAAACAGCAGCAGTCGCACGCCGCACACGCACACCAGAGTGACGGCGTCACGAGCGCGGCGCCACCGGCACCGGGCAGCCTTGCATACGAGGACCGTGGCCGTTCTCTCGAAGACTACCGGAGCTTTCTGGCCAGCGTCGACGAGGTGCGTCTCGCCTCGAGGAAACCCATCACCGACTCGCTCCGTTTCATCTGTGACCCACAGCACATCACCAACGCTATGCTCATCCTCGCCAACGGCGCGTTTGTGCAGCGGCAGTACCGCGAGGCGACCGTGTACTTCTCCAAGGCCATTGCGCGCGGGTGGCAACCGCAGCCCCGCGGAGCGTTGGACAAGGCCGCTCGATCCGCCAATGATGTTCGACACCCCTTGGAGGATAACCTGTATGACCAACTGTATGTGGCGCTGGCGTACTGCGTGGTGGAGGACTATCCGGCGTCGGAGGACGTGTTCAAGGTGCCCTACGAGCCGCGTGATGCCACCACACTCCTTGCGGCACCGCCGTCACAGGACGCGAAGCGTGTCAAAACGGCTGATCGCCGGGAAGCCGAAAAACTCGCCTTCGCGTGCAGCGCCCTGTCGTACACCATGGTCGATGCGAGGTACAATGCCCTCAAAAGCCTTGAACCGACGGTCTACTCGGCGCTGGAAGGCACATTCCTGCAGCTCTGGGAGCCGTACCGCGCCGAGGTGGAACGTGCACGCGAAGATGCCGTCAGCTCGAAGGGTGGCCGCCGCCTGAAGCGACATGCGTGACGCCGAATGCTGTGGAACCAGAAGGCAGTGGGAGAGGGCTGTAGGAATACACACACACACACACACAAGCCCACCTACACATCTACCGCGGCGTCACCACACTTCGGCAGGCTCCCTCCTCTCCATTTGCCGTTTGCCTGCCATGTACATTAGACCGCATGTGCGCTTTATTTTCTTGTTGCTCAACGTGTGCGTGTGTGTATGTGTGTGTGTGTGTGTGCGTGGAGGTGCACACGAAAACAATGTCAACGATAGCACACAAACGTACACAGAGCCACTGCCGACATGCGGCAAAGCCCCCCCCCCCCCCCCGCCCTCCTTATGTTGATTATTTCCACTGCCTCACTGTCTTGGTGCACTGACACCTCATTCTCTCTCTCCCCACGCAGCCTTGTTCGTTGACTGCGCACGTCCTCGCCGTCGTCCTCGCGTTGTGACGCCGGTAGAGCTGTCGTCGGGACAGGGAGGATGCCGTTCTGCGCTTGCGCCGCCGATTCGCCGTGCACGGGCGTCGCATTCTACTTGACTCACCATCCCTGTTTCTCCGCTTCTTCGTTTCATTCTCTTGGCCGTAATCTTTGTCTTTCTGCTTACCACGTGTCTAGAAAACTATAAACATCACGATTCTTAGTTACCCCGCTCTACGCCTTTCGCCCCTTTTCCTTTCTCGTTTTCTCTCTGTGGTTACGTCTGCAGTAGGCTCCTTTTACGCGCCCCTGATTCCGTCGAGCTCTCCAGAGTCCCCCTTTTTTTCTTTTCATTGTTGTTACTCGCCATGAACACGAACTACAGCAGCCAAGGCTACGCCGCAAACAACGGTGCCTACCACCCCCGTGCCGGTGGCGCCGCTGTGCCTCGCGATGGTGCAAACATGTACCGCTCGTACCAAGACACGGCGGCCAATGGTAACGCCCCCCACGAAGAGGACTACCGTGAGGCCCCAGCGGCAACTGGCTACTACAGCGGTGGTGGCGGTGGCGGCTACGGCGGTGGCTACCGCAGCGCCGGCGGCTACCACCAGGGTGGCTACCGTCAGGGCGGTTTCGGTGGCGGCGGCGGCGGCTACGGCCACCGTCAGGAGCAGACCTACGTCAACCCCGCGGACCGGTACAGCGTGTACACCGAGAAGAAGGAGGAAGATATCTTCAAGGATCTGAACCCCGGCATCAACTTTGACCAGTACGAGGCCATTAAGGTCTCGATTGAGCCGAACGACGTGCCGCCGGCAGAGTCCTTCACGTCCATGCAGCTCGCCCCCGCTCTGGCCGAGAACGTGAACCGCTGCCGCTACCAGAAGCCCACACCTGTCCAGAAGTACGGCATTCCGTGCGTGGTTCAGGGTCACGATCTGATGGCGTGCGCGCAGACCGGCTCCGGCAAGACTGCGGCTTACCTGATCCCAGCTATCAACTTCATGCTGGTGAACCGCCTCAACATGAACCAGGGCACCGTCGACAGCCAAGCATTCCCGTCCGCCCTCGTTCTCTCGCCGACCCGCGAGCTGAGCCAGCAGATTCACGAGGAGGGCCGCAAGTTCACCTACCGCACCGGCATCCGCTCTGTCGTGCTCTTCGGCGGCGCCAACCCTCGCCGCCAGACGTACGAGCTGAGCCGTGGGTGCGGTCTGATCGTTGCGACACCCGGCCGTCTGCTCGACTTCTTCGGCCGCGGCTACGTGCGCTTCTGCCGGATCCGCTTCCTTGTGCTCGATGAGGCAGACCGCATGCTGGACATGGGCTTTGAGCCTCAGATCCGCCAGATCGTGCAGAGCTCGGAGAGCGACATGCCCCGCACTGGTGAGCGCCAGACGCTGCTGTACTCGGCTACCTTCCCGAAGGAGATCCAGCAGCTCGCTCGCGAGTTCCTGAGCCACCACTACTTCCTCCAGGTGGGCCGTGTGGGCAGCACGACTGAGAACATCACGCAGGACGTTCGCTGGGTCGAAGACGCCGACAAGCGCGCTCAGCTTGTGTCCATCCTTCAGGAGCACAGCGGCGAGCGCGTCCTTGTGTTCGTCGAGAAGAAGCGCGACGCCGACTACCTGAACCACTTCCTGCGCCAGAACCGCTTCCCGTGCGCCGCCATTCACGGCGACCGTGCGCAGCGCGAGCGCGAGGAGGCCCTGAACGGCTTCAAGTCCGGCGCCTGCCAGGTGCTGGTGGCGACCGATGTGGCGTCGCGCGGCCTCGATATCCCGCACGTGTCGATGGTGGTGCAGTACGACCTCCCTAGCAATATTGACGACTACGTCCACCGCATCGGTCGTACTGGCCGCGCCGGCAACCGCGGTGTTGCTGTGGCCTTCTTCAACGACAAGAACCGCAACATCGTGGACGACCTCATCCCACTTCTCAAGGAGACCAACCAGGTCGTGCTCCCTGAGGTGCAGGCGCTCGCCAAGAAGCCGAACATCATGAACAACAACCGCCGCGGTCGCGGTGGTTACGGAGGTGGTTACGGCGGCTACGGCGGCCGTGGTGGCTTTGGCGGCCGCGGCGGCTACCGTGGCGGCAACAACTTCTACGGCGGTGGCGGCAACAACTTCTACGGTGGTGGCGGCGGCGGGTACCGCGGCGGTCGCGGTGGCTACGGACAGCAGTCTGGCTTCGGCGGTGGCAACGCGTACGGCTCGCGCGAGATGTTCGGGCAGCGCTTCACTCAGTAGGCGCGACGTACGGTGCATTCTCTTCTTTTTCTTTTTGTGTACGTGTCTCTGCCCTTTTCTTTCCTCTCTCTCTCTCTCTCTCTCGCTCTCGCCTGTGTCCTGCTCACATCCCGCGACGCGATGCGCACGCACGTGTTGCCGCTGTGCAGTGGTGTACGTGGGAAACAGAGCACATGGTGCAGTGATCCTGGGAGAGGAGAGGAATGGGGCAACGACGAGGAAAAGTCTCTGTTTACAGACACAAGTAACATCAACGGGTACATGTGCGTCTGTGCGTCTGCGTGCGTGTATCTTCGCAACGAAACACATAGTCACTCACCCAGCCAGCCACCCGCACATACACTTCACAGGCGGTGCTCTCTCTGGCGCGCACGCGTTTTGCAGACCACGCGTGCGTTGGGATATGTGCGTGTGTGGTGTGTGATGACTACAACAGGATGAGAAAAAGTAATAATGATCGAATAAGTGGCGTTGCGGGTTTCCGCTGCATGCTTTGGCGGCATCCACGT
Source organism: Wallacemonas sp. TrypX (assembly GCA_030849625.1). Lineage (NCBI taxonomy): Eukaryota > Euglenozoa > Kinetoplastea > Trypanosomatida > Trypanosomatidae > Wallacemonas > Wallacemonas sp. TrypX. The sequence goes on from JASANP010001112.1 coordinate 11,727, forward strand.
CGTGACCGATCGAAGCGATAGGGTGCGCCAGGTTTCTGTGACGGTTTTGTCCACCCAGTGTGTGACAACGCAATTGTTTCTTTTTTGTTTTTGTTTGTTTCACAGAGAGCTGCGCAATTTTTCCCCCACTATTTTGCTTCTCGTGTTTTTTCTTCTTCATCCACGTTTATTCGCTTGTTACCTCTCATCGCGTCCACTTGTTTTCCTCGTTGTTGTTATTTTCATTGACCTTTTCCTTTTTTCTTTTTTTCCCTTCTTTTCCTTCTTTCCTTCGTTGCGACTCCCTTTTTGGCCGTTCGCCATTTTTACTTTTTTTCCTTCTTTTTGTTTTCTTGTTTTGTTCGTACTTGTTTTCCTACTTTTGTGTTTCCAAATAACACAATAATTACCTTCTTTGTTTTCTTGTTTTTCTACTGCCTTGATCTCCGATCGTCATTTCCGTTTGTTCCGCTGTTAAAGTTGCCCCTTCCACTCAGCAGTGACGATGCTCTTCCACGCGAGTTGAACGAAGAGTTAAAAAAAAAAGAAGGAGAAATGAAAGAAAAAAAGAAAGAAAAAAATCCTCTTTTAATAGTTCGTGTCAATAGCTCCCTGGTGTGGCTGTCTCTCTGCTCGTCTTACTCACCTCGAAAGCACTTCATTGCCATGAGCGCGCTCGTAGGTTGCAGCGGTGCGACACCAGCGACACGAGAAGTGCAGCGAACCGCCCGGCCTTCTTCCTTTTTTTTTTTCGGAAGACCATCACCACCGCTTGCAGGAGTACTACAGCCACACTGCGGCGACACGTCAAACACTGGACCCGCCAGCTAGAGAAGACGTGCACTGGCGCGCGGCGTTTGGTGAGAACCCAGCACACCTGAAATAGAGGCGGCCGATGTCCCACCGCACGGAGCGAATCTATTGCACATATTGCCGAATGAAAAGTTGTTGTTTGGAGCGCATCTCAGGGAAAAAACCACTAAGAAACAGCACAGGGAGCTTCTCCTACAACGAAATAAGCAGAAAGCAAACAAACGGAAAAAAAAAAGTGGGTCTGCAGTGACTACGAATGTCACTGGTTCAACACAGACTGGCAGAGGTTCTGAGCATGGTCAAAGTGAACAACTGCTGCCGAAAAAAAAAACGAAAAGAAGCTCTGATGAGGTGGCATTTTACAGAGATCGCGTGCACGCACCCACACCTACACTTTGAGCACGAGCCGCACCCCCCTTGCTCACGCCCCCTTGGCTGGTTTTCCTGTTTTTGCTCTCTTGCACCCAGTCGCCCGATTCGCGCTTGCACGTGTTCCCCTTCTTGGGATCAATTTACCTGTCGTTCCCTCATTTTGGTGTGGTACGGCAGGTGGGCTCCTGAGTGAGTGTCACGTACACAAGCAGTGTCACTGATGCGGGTGGCCCGGCGTTGTCCGGGGCACATGAGAGAGAGAGAGAGCCTGAACAGGGAGAAAAAGAAAAATAATAAAAAAAGAGCTGCGTCACTCGTCACGTCCACTAAAAAGTGCAACAAGCTGTCAATGCGGAAGAATAGTGAAGGCTGCGCAACATGTTCTGCATTTCTTTCGTTCCGCGCTATTTTTTCCCTTCTTTATTCTTCTTCACAATTGACACTTAATGACTTTTTCTTCGCCGTGAGCTCCTCTCGTTCGTCCGCACCATTCTTGTGCGTGTGTGATTATCCTCCGACGTGCTTTCTTTCTTTTCTTTTTGCTGTTTTTGTTCACGTGACGTCACACCTGGGCGTTTCATCCAATCTTTCGTTAAAAAGCGTGGTGCGCTCGGTGTCTTCTTCTTGCCATGACGGCTGAGGGATTCCTCCCCCAGGCTATGTACCCTCTTTCCATTGTCAACCCGGTTCATGGAAGCAGGACGTCGCATTTTTCTGTGCTACTGCGCGAGTGCACTCGCAAAATGGCAACGACAAGGCGAAGGAAAAAAAAATACTGTATAATGGATCGTTGCAGCTGTCACACGTTCCCATTAATGATTACCTGTTTCTCAGAGATGCGTTACACAGCGTGTAAATCAAGAGCGAAATAACCACAGACAAAGAGACGGGCGGACATTATCCCCTCCCCTCACAAATACGCAGAGAGAAATCTCTGCGTATACCGCTGTTTGAATGCGAAGTCTCTTCACGTACCTGGTGCTGATTTGGTACCTCGCAGTTGCGTTCAGTCCGCTTGTTATCGTGGCGCCATCTGTTTCACATCTTGACTCTTCATGCGGTTTGCCGTTGGCGCGACTGCCTGCACTCGAACCAGCGACTGCCCCTGTACGCTGCCGCGCTTGGCGCACATTGCGTCGATCGCTGGGGATTCAATACATCCATCTGCATGCACACTCACTGTAAATCTCTCAAACCTCTCTCTCTTCCCTTCTCTTCCTACGTTGTCCTCGTATTCCCCACGGAGTGCTTCGACGTGCTCGTTAGACGTGAGCCGTCACCACGGGACGCCATTCATCCTCGCTGGATCAGTTTTTTTTTTTTTCTCGGCTTCACACTCTCTGGTAAACTCACACACGCACACAAGGCGGATCTGCGTTGCGGCAACCATCACCACCACCACTCCATCAAACGATCAATACCAGCTGTTGGCGACAGGCCACTTGCAAACTTTCTGGCCAACAATGGAAGCTGTTCGCGACTTGTACGTGCGTACTGTGTACCAGTTTGATAGCGATGTCGTGCCTCGGTTCTTGACGGGCTACCGTGACGTTCTCACGTACGTAGCTGTCGCGTACATTGGCTTGATCGTCTTGGGCCCAAAAGTGATGGAAAAACGTGAACCCTTCAACCTCAAGGCAGTCCTTCGGTTTTGGAACCTACTACTCGCTGCATTCTCTGTGGCTGGCGGCTATCAGTGTGTCAAGATGATGGGCTTCTTGCTGTCCACACGCAGCTTTTACGACACAATTTGCCACTTCGACTACAGCGTCGCTTACGACGGCGCGTTCGCTTTCTGGGTGTTTTCATTCATGGTGTCGAAGATACCGGAGATGATGGATACCGTCTTTCTGATCCTGCAAAAGAAGCCGATCCTGTTTCTGCACTGGTATCATCATCTTACCGTCACTCTCTTCACATGGAATGCCGTGCAGGTGCTGTTGCCGAGCGGCCTCGTGTTCACTACCATGAACTACATTGTTCACTCCATCATGTACAGCTACTACTTTGTCTGCTCATGTCATCTTCGCTGGCTCGTCGCACCCATCGCGCCGCTCATCACCCTGCTCCAAATAGGGCAAATGGTGGCCGGGCTTGTCATTTGCCTGCTGAATGCGTACTACGCGTGGTGGCATCCAGCGGGCTGTGCTGATGTGGATCAGTCCGTTCTCCGCATGGGGCTCGTCATGTACGGCACATACTTTGGACTATTCATCCTGTTCTTTATGAACCGCTATCTAGGCAAGACAAGACAACCATCACGCCACGCCGACAAGTCGCACAAGCAGCGGAGTGTGCGGCGCTCTCGGAGCTAAGTAAGCCCATCTTTTTTTTTTATTTCCTTGTGTGTGTCAGCGACGATGATAAGATGTGACGGAACGCTCTCGATGCTCACCACGCCCATGTGTACAACTCAGCCACACGGTGAAGAGGAGAGCCGTTTCCTACGACGAGTGTCCCGTTTGTTTTTTTACTCCGTCATTGATCTCCGTGACGCTCACCCCCTTGTCACCATCCATAATTTCCCTCGCAGGCGTGAACATGCGGAGTGCCACGTCTACGTGCTGTCAGGCTTTCAGTCGACAATAGCACCTGCACGATAAGCACATACACATACACACACACAGACCACGTACAAACTCAACAGACGCATACGAACACGCCACACACCACAGCCTCCTCTCCCCTCTCTCTCTCTATCCCACCTCTCTCACTGCCGCCTCATTCATTCACCCTCCATTGCCTTTCCGCCCAGAAAAAGCTCCGTTTGCTTGTTGAGCGCGTCTCTCTCTGCCCTCCCCTCTTTTTCCCCCACAACACCGCGCTGCCGTCCATCCGTCAAGACACTTGCGCAGACCTCACATGTCCAAAACTGCGGGCCAGGCCTCAAAGGCCGCTGACGAGCAGGATGAGAACGGGAGCGACCGCGGCGAGACTGAACTTGCCACTGAGCCCGTGCTTATTCCGTCTGCGTCGCGTGTAGAGGTGCACCCACTGGTGCTGCTCTCGTTAGTTGACCACTTTGCACGCATGAACAGCAAGGTCATTCACACCAAGCGTGTTGTTGGGTTGCTCCTCGGGCGCTACCGTCGCGATGCGGCGACCGGCATTCAGAAGCTGGACATTAACAACAGCTTCGCTGTCCCCTTCGACGAGGATGCCAACGCCCCCGACGTGTGGTTCTTCGACACCAACTACGCCGAGGAAATGTTTGCCATGCACCGCCGCGTGATGCCGCAAATTCAGATTGTCGGCTGGTACAGCTCGGGCCCCACCATTCAGGCCAACGACATGCTGCTCCACATGCTCATTGCCGATCGCTTTTGCAAAAACCCGGTGTACTGCGTCGTCAACACGGACCAAAAGAACAAGGGCGTGCCTGTGCTCGCGTACACCACCGTGCAGGGTCGTGAGGGCGTGCGCTCGCTTGAGTTCCGCAATATCCCCACCCACCTCGGCGCCGAGGAGGCGGAGGAGATCGGCATTGAGCACCTGCTGCGGGATCTGACCGACTCCACCATCACCACGCTCTCCACACAGATCCAGGAACGCGAGCTGTCCCTTGCGCACCTGGGCGGCATCTTGCAGCAGGTCGAGGCGTACCTCAACGACGTCGCAGACGAACGCGTCCCGTTCTCCGAGGATGTCCTCGATGCGCTCCAGGAGCTCATCAGTCTGCAGCCGGAGATCTTCCTTCGCAAAACCTCTACGGAAATGATCCGCCATACCAATGATCGCGCCATCTCCACCTTCTTGGCGACCATTGCACGTTGCATCGGCGCTATCCACGAAGTCATTCTCAACCGGCGCACACTGGCACGTGAGCTGGCCGAGATCAAGGTGGCCCGCGAAAAGGCACTCAAAGACCGCGAGGACAAGCTCAACCACGAGCAGGTGAAGATCGAAGAGGCCACCAAAGACACGCACGACACCAAGGAGTAGAAGGTCGCTCTGATGCGCGTGCCGCCTTCCGTGTTCATTACTGAGCAGACGTGCATGGGCACCCGCGAAGGAAGTGAGTGGTGCAAGTGTACCGAAAGGGGGGAGTCAACGCTTCGCACAGCGCGTGCATGTCCAACGGCAGACCTGGCCGTACCACTTTCTCCGCCGCGGCTTGGTTCCCCACAGACCCCACAGGTTCCTTGAGGAAATGTGTGTGTGTGTGTGCTGCGTACCTGATGTTCTTTTTGTTTCGTTTCTTTGCTGTCTGACACTCCTGCGACACAGCGGAAAGCGCCCACACCGATTGCTCTCCCCACCGCAACCTGTGCAGTGTCTCTCGTGTCGCCCTTTGCTGCCTCTGTGTGGTGATGGTCCGTCCATGGGTTCTTGTGGCTGAGTATCGCGCACCTGAAGGATCTATTTATTCGTCCGTTTTGTAAGCAAGGAAGCCCCGCACCAAAAGTAGCCAACCCGGTGCCCACAGAAGCACCACACGCCTACAGTGCTTTGCCTGCGTTGTGCGCATCACCGCACAAACGCACTGCCCTTTCAATCCGCCGATGCGTGATACCACGACTGAACTGTACCCCGTCAGTGGACCCACCGGCTTGAAGGAACCGAGGAGTGTTGGTCAACAGCCACAACAGCAACAACCGCACGTCTTGACGGGTGTGCTCCTCATTTTTTCCATCTTCTTCAAGGTTCTCTCCATCTCGTCGTGACTTCATCTCGTCGACGGCAGGCACCGCCAACTTCTGAACTCCATCCTCTGCCTTTTCCCCGCTCCTCTCCTGATTTTTTTTTTTGGCTCTTGTGTTTGTGCTCTCGCGACATCCACCGCCGTTGCACGCCCATACATACCACAAACTGTGGTACTCGCTCCTGCCACATAATTCCTCTTTCCTGCGGTCATCGTCGCCTTGTTTCGCAGTGCTCCGACAGCCCTTGTCTGCTCTTGTTCGTTCACCCACGTGACAGCGATCCAGCGCACCGAGACGTCATCACACCCCTTGACCAACGTGGTCACCCAAATATACACAACCGACGGTACAGAGTTCTTTGAACTCACCAAGCACTCACACACGAAAGCCGCAGCCGCCATGCCACCAAAGCACGAAACCCCCGTTGTCTGCACTTGCCAGGCGGGTACCTGTGCGATCCCGTCGCGCGAAGCGTCAGATGACTGCTGCTGCACCGGTCGCTGCACGTGCAAACCACGGTGCGAGTGTGAGTGCCGCCGTGGCCGGTCACACAGCGGTGGTCGCCGTCATCGCGGCCGCGGCGCGTCGCAGCACCGCCAGTGCAAGGATGGCGCGGCCACCAGCCGTCGTTGCCCTTACTGCCTTCCGGAGCGTGCGGCCATGGAGGAGGCCTCGCTGCTTGAGCGCCAGGAACGTTACTACCGCACGCGTGCAGAGCAGTCGCAGCGGCGCAATGTGCTCGCCCAGGAAACACCGTGCACTGACACGTGGGGAGCGTATCGTCGCAACACGGCCGACATGCTGCGCGCCAACTACGGTAACCTCTACCAGCGCGCCATGGCTCGCGAGCAGAGTGTCCGTCGCCGCGAACTGCAAAAGGAACTTGATGCTCGCCGCAGCGACATTGATCAGCTGCGCCGCAGCAAGGACGCCTACCGGTCTGCCAGTGAGTACTCGTCGTCTTCCAGCCGTGCGCGGGCCAACGAGGCGTACTACTATGTGTCTCCCCCACCATCCCAGCATGTGCACGATTGCGGATGCCAGACTCACCGTCGCCCACCTCCTCCACGCGGTCCAGCCAAGAAGACGCCGCCCCCGCCGCCTGCGCACGGCCACTGCTGGTGCCCTGAACCTTGCCACTGCAACCCGTGTCGCTGCGCTGCTGCCGCCCCGCCACCACCGCCGCACGGCAAGAAGATGCCCCCGCCGCCTGCGCACGGCCACTGCTGGTGCCCTGAACCTTGCCACTGCAACCCGTGTCGCTGCGCTGCTGCCGCCCCGCCACCACCGCCGCACGGCAAGAAGATGCCCCCGCCGCCTGCGCACGGNCCGTGTCGCTGCGCTGCTGCTGCCCCGCCACCACCGCCGCACGGCAAGAAGATGCCTCCCCCACCCCCGCACCCCGCTGACGTTGTGGCAAAGATGGCGTGCGGCCAGTTCAACGTGTGCCCGTGTCCGGGCTGCGAAGCTGGCGAGGCGTGCCATTGCCGTCGTCCACGCAGTGCTTCTGGACGCGTGCACGGTGGGTCGCGCCATCGCGGCGGCGTCCGTCCGGCCACTGCTGGGCCACTCACCGCGCCTCGCTACGGCCGTAAAGTGTTCATCACGGACGACGCCTACCTTGCTCGCCGCGCCGACTACATGGTTGCCTGGGAAGAGGCCGGTGCACTTGAGCGTGTGGGCCCCACGAGCCGCAGCCCCAGCGCGTCTCTTCCCGACAAGGCGCCACGGTGGCGCACGGTGGAGCTCGACAGCGAGGACGACGACGACAATGCATACTAGCGGGTGTCGTGCGGCACTCTAGAGCGAAAGTCATTCACAGACGGAACTGATTTCGAGCTCCCCACACCCGAGTTTTTTTTTTCACTGTACCGATTAGCATAGAGCTGCTCAACTTGTCTTCTGTTGTTGCTGTGGGTTGGCACCACTGTATATGTGTGGCTGAACCCTGCGTTGTTTGGCCTGCCACCGGCGCGATGAGCCTGGGCATGTGTGCGCCAGTCCAGCGTCGTTGTCAACGTCTGTACTCTCCATCATTGACCGCATGCGTTTGATCGGTGCATCTGCGCGCCAATTCTCGCTTTTTCTCTTCCTTTTCGCCCCTTCGTGTCGCTCGTGGCGCACCTGGGAGACGGTCGCCTAGTTGGACACCCAAGAAAACGCGCAGCCATCACCTACTCGTCTACCTCCGTCTGCTGCTGCGCTTATCGGTATCGGCGCTTGGAGGAGGAAGTGTCCCCTGTCCCCGGCGCTTGGCGTGCCGTGACTCCCTATCACGGCTCTCTCGCCTTGTTCTTGCCTTCCTCGGCGGCCGTTCGCTGAGTGGCAAGCAAGGGGAACTGCTGCTGCCTCTGCGCGGCAGGGTAGACACCATCCCTTTGCGTGGAGACCGCTTGTGGCTATGCCGTTCCCCCCTTCGACACTTTCCCACTCGATGTACGTCATCGCCGGTGCCGTGTCTCTGAGTGAACGTATGCCGCCCTGATCGTCATCCCTCCCTACTCACTGCTTCCCATTGCCCATCTCTTTCTTTCTCTCGCCCCCCACCCTCACTTCCCCTACTCCCGCGTCGGCAGCAACAACGACAGGAGCAACTGCATAAAACGATCTGGCGAAGACCAGCGAGCACTAGGCGACGCAACCATGAGCCTCCACTTGATCGACAACGATGGCCACCTGGAGCCCGAGAAGAAGCTTACCGAGTTCCTGAGAACAATGGTCTCTGATAGCGTGCAGGACGCCGGCGGGATGTCCACGGAAGACGTGTTGAGCGCTGTGGGGGTCAACTACCACGTTGTGGGTGTCTTTGGCGGGCAAAGCAGTGGCAAGTCAACACTGCTGAATCACCTCTTCAGGACGGACTTCCAAACCCTGGATGAGCGTGTGCGCCGCGGCCAAACAACCAAGGGTGCGTTCATGTCGCGTGCCGACACGTCGCTCGAAGGGTTTGAACAGCCGCGTGGCGGGAAGACTCACCCGCCACTGATGGTTCTGGACTTTGAGGGCACCGACGGTCTTGAACGCGGAGACGACCAAAGCTTTGAGCGCCAGCTCTCCCTTTTCGGCTTGAGTGTGGTCGACACACTCATCATCAACATGTGGGCTGTCGACGTGGGCCGCTTTAACGCCGCCAACCTCACTCTGCTGCGCACAATCTTTGAGGTCAATCTGCAGCTGTTCTCACACGACAGCTACGCCGAGGAGGAAAAGCCGACCCTGCTGGTGGTCCTGCGTGACTTCACCGAGGAAGACCCTGCCCCGAGTCTCGCCACTGTGCGCAAGTCCTTTGACACCATTTGGGAAGGCATCTATCGCCCCGAGAAGTTTGCGAGCTCACCCATCGACGATCTTTTCCACCTCAAGTACTACGTCATGCCACACTTCAAACTGCAGAGGCCGGAGTTCGAGAAGTCCGTCGTCAGCCTGCGTCGGTGGTTTGGCGACTCGCACGATTCGAATTACTTGTTTCACCACGAGGCCATGTTTCGCGGCGTCCTCATGCAAGACCTTACGACCTACCTGAGCAACTGCTGGGAGGCCATCCTGACCAGCAAAGACCTGGACATTCCGACCCAGCGCGAGATGCTCGCGCAACACCGCTGCAAGCAGGTCATGGAGCAGGAGCTGAAGAACTTCCAGGTCTTTTGCCGACACTACGACGAACGCATTGGCCGGGGCGAGATGCTCCTGCGCTTGTCGGAAATCCTCGAAGGAGAGATGGAGACACGGATCAAGGAGTTCCTCAACCAAACGAAGCTGTACAACGCGGAGGTGGCGAAGGAGTTCCAGGCCCAGCTCGAGTCCTCCATGGTGGAGTCCACTCTTCACATTGTGGGGCGCTTCTCCAAGGCCATCTGCGCCGAGGCGATGAACAGCGTCGAGACTCGCGTCCAAGCCGTGGTGGACAACTGCACACGCCACCTTCTCAAGGCAGGCCAGGACCTTCCCTTCTTGTCCAAGTCGGCGGCGGCAGCGGCGCTGTCGGCTGCTCAGCATGCAGACACGACCGGCGAGGAGGGGGACGACGACGCGGAGGCGGCCGGCAACGTCCGTGGGTTGGGGTCTGATTACGTGGTGGACTCTGCGGCGTGCCAGCACTTGGTCCGCAAATTCTGGAAGAACTTGCGCCGCGGCATCAACGACACGCTAGCCGAGCTTGCGGTCTCACCACCGCCCGCGCACATTTATGGGCGCTACACCACCCTCGTCGCGCAAGATCCCACCGCCCGTGCGGATGTCATCAACCGAACCACGGATGCCGTGTTCGCCAAGGTGCGCTCACGGGTCGCTGCTATGGCGGAAAACGCGTCCGACTCCATGCACAAGGGCTTTGAGCGGTGCCTCACGCACAACACAGACGGCACGACAAAGTTCTTCGCGACGACGGCAGGTCTACAGAAGGCGTCCCCGCCGGCGCAACAGGCTGGGATGGTCTTGCTTGGGTGCCTCCTGTACTTCCGGCTGCGCCTCGTCCCCGTGGAGGATGCGGCGGAACCGGTCCCGGAAGACGCTGGGCCGCAGAGCCGCTCCAGCCGCCGCGTGGAGGAGTCGCGGAAGGTAATTGAATTCCGCGATGGCAACGATGAGCAGGCCTTTTTCCTCAGCTACACCACGCTGGATGCACTCCCCAAGTATCCACTCAATGTCACCGTCATCACATCCTTTGGCGACAACGACAAGGACGACGGTAACAACGGTGTGTGCGGCGACTGCGTGCTTCTGTCGCAATCCGCCATGGAGCGTGCGTTCGATCTGTACCGGCAGCACTGTGACTTTACCATGCAGCTGCAGATGCGCTCCATTGAGGCAGGCAAGCAACGCTTGCCCGCATGGGTGTTGCCGACGATGCTCTTACTGGGGTGGAACGAGCTGTGCTATGTGCTGAAGTCCCCAACGCTGCTTGTACTCATTATCGTCATCGTCAGTGTGTTCTTCAAGAACTGGATCATTGCCCAGTGGCAGGCGTTTGAGGAGAGTGGACCCTCTACAATTGTCATTCCCTTGCAGACCGGCGTGCGGTGGGTTTCGCGCATGCTCAACCAGTTTTCCGCGAACGCCACCAGTTCGCACGCCGCGGCGGCGCCACTAAATGAGCCGGGCTCGTCGCAATCCCCACCGACGCAGGCTAGACGAACTGTGGAGCGTGAGCTGCACGCCGACCCTGACGCAAAGGCACAGCAGCACGGCTCGCTGCGTCAGCGCCATGCACGCAAAGAGCAATGAAATACCGATCGTCCCCCTCCACTCGTCTGATCGCCGCGTACCCCGTGAACCGCGCACCTGCTACGCCATTTTCCATGGCTGTCGCTGCCTCCTTTTTGTTATTTATTTATTCACCCCCTCTAAAGCGCGAGAGCGAGAGAGACAGAGAGAGGTGGGAATAGATGGGAGAGGTGGGAATAGATGGGAGGGGTGGGGGTGGGGGAAGACAAATCGTGTGCAGTCGCTACCCTCCAATACTTTTCGGGTTTGCCTGCGCCGCGATCTCCTTCACGCGTTGTGCGCGACCCTCTCACCAGCCATGGAAGCTGGGCTATCACTTTTCCTTCGGCCATCGGTGATGACGTGGCGTGCCGGCGCGCTTACGCACACGAATAAATATATATATTCTATTATTATACGTGCTGCGGAATTTCTATTCTTTTTGTGTTGTTGTTGTTGTTGTTGTCCGTTTACCGTTTTAGATCGTTTTGCCTGCTCTTTGCGCATCACCGCGGACGCGCTGACCTGCATCCACCCACATGCTTTTCTTTACCCTAACTACCACTCTAACGTGGCCACACGCGGACGCGATGCTCGTCGGCGCTGCTTTTCCCTTTTGCCTTCTTTCGTGGGCAAGCGACACGTCGTACCCGTGCTGGTTGGCCTTGCCTGCTCGCTGTCAACGCGGCGGGTGTACGCGTGCGCCTATCGCTGCCATGCAGGTGTGCCAGTGGTCGTGCAAGGTGATGACAAGGACACAGAGATGGCGCTTTTCTCACCTATTGTTCTCTTCCCCCCCCCCCCATCCTCTTGCCCTCCTTCTCTCCTCTCCGCCTGGTCTTGTTTGGGAGGCCAACAGTGATTAAGCCGACGAGCTCTCACACCTCTTCCCGCTCACGCGCAACACCATGTCCATCAAGGTTCCCTATGGCTCGACGGAGTACCAGTCCCACAACCACTGTCAGTGCGACTTCTGTAACAGCCGCCGCAACGTGAACGCCAAGAAGTGGGGCGTGAGCCAGCGCGCGGCGCAGATGCAGCACTCACAGAACCGCAACGGCTGCTGCTGCGACTGCCACAACGCACAGGACGCCGCGACGTTTGCCGCTGACCGCAACGCCACCAGCTTTGACCCGTCTTACCCCGCGCCAGTGAACCAAAGCGCGGTGAACGCGTCGCGCGGCCGGAACGGCCTTCCGCAGGGCGATCAATGGACGATCCGCAACGCCACGACTCGCGGCGGCGCGGCCGACCCGTCCGGCCTCAACAACAGTGGCACGGCCGCCAAATCGAAGGATGAGCAGGCGAAGGACTCCATGGAGGACCTCGATCGTCTGGAGCGTCTGCTGATCCTAGAGCACAAGGCCCGCGTGAAGGCTGCCATGGACGCCGACGCGCTCGCCACACTGCGCGCGACGGGCAGCCAGAAACGTGCGCAGGTCATGCCAGCCGATTACGCCGCCACCAACGCCGGCGCGCGTGGCGTGACCTTCGCTGGGGACAGCACCAACGGCGGGAGCATGATGAACTACGACAATGTTGACCCCTCCACCGTGCGCGAAGCGTACGAGCTGGCCCACGACTGCCCCGTCACACCGCCGCCTCACTGCCGCGCGTCTCACCGCCTTCAGGGTACCATGACGAATCTCCGCATGGTCACGATGGACCCCATCAACCCCGACAACCGCACCACTCTCTCCCGCCTCGTCGACGAAGGCGGCAAGGCCGGCACGCAGAAGGCCGACAGCCGCGCCGTGACGCCGCCGCTCGCGACGGCAAAGGACGCCTCTGGCACCAAAACCAAGTTCGGCAACTCGCTGGCGCAGGTTGTCACGTCCAACCCCCACCCGCAAGGCGCGGGTATGGTGTGGCGCGAAGATGTCAATCGCAGCGCAAACCCCGCATCCACGGCTGTTGTCAGCTAGAAACAAGGGCCAATCGGCCTTCACCATCCCATGTACTCCGGAGCATGCGCTTCCACAGGTGGCTCTTCCCTTTTGTATCTTTTCGTTCTTGTTTCCTTCTCAATGTGCTTGTACCACCACACGGCCTCTTTCTCACCTGCACGGAAACAGGCGCCAACAGTTCATGAAGCGAACAGAAAGACGACAGAGGGATCTCTCTCTGCCATTTTCTTTTTTGTTTCTTCTCCTTCTGCGATGTATCAGTCCTGCTTTCTTCCACTGACTCCAAACAGGTGGTACCACCACACCTTATTCCTTGGCGCAACCTCCCCTCCTTCTTCTCGTGAGAGAGGTGCTGTCCACAGAGCGCTACCGCAACATCATGTGCAACAGTCGCAGTGAGTCCTTCACCGGGAAGGGAGGTGCTGTTGATCCGCTGCAGGTCGGCTGTGCGCGTGCCCTTATCATGCGCCGTTCCGTCGCGGCGACGGCCACCACCACATGAGTGTGAGTGGAGGTGCCTCGCCTCCCCCCTGACGGCCCCTCCAGCGCGGATACGGGGAGCAACTGACTTTCGGCGCCGCTACTGAACAGCTGACGACATCAGTAGCGGCGTTTCTCCCTTTTCACCCGACTGTATGTGTGTGTGTGTGTGTGTGTTGCACCGACTTTCCCTCTCATCGTTTCTTCCCTTGTTTCCTCCCCTCTCTCTCCGCCTCTGCCTCGGCTGCCGACAGTTGCGCATTCACAGCTTCACGTGAAGAGCCTTTCCTGTTGTCCGATTACCATTACACCGCCTTTTCTACATTGTCGAGTGCAGCCATGATTCGTGATCAGTGCCGCGCTTACTGCCAGTGCTCGTACTGCACGGAGCGTCCTCAGAACGGGATCACTGGCGGTGAGCCTGCCCTGCGCATCACCAAGGCCAGTCTGAATGGCACCGGCCCGTCCAAGGACGAGCTGTATCTCAAGAGCCTTACCGCGGCGACGCGCAACCGCGCGATGATGGAGAGCGCGAAGAACGCCAGCCGCTTTATTCCCGACGAGCAGCTCATCAGCAGCCAGAAGCGCCGCGCCGCGAAGGATGCGGCGGACATGTCAGAATTGGTGCCACTGCGCCGCCGCGATCGGCTGGAGGAGCTGCTTCTCCTCGAGAGCAAGGCACGGCTTCGCGAGGAGGCACGCCTGCGCGCTGAGCGCCGCGCGCTGGGCCTTCCAGAGGATGAGGAGGCCGAGGAGCTCGAGCGGCAGCGGGCTGCTGCTGCTGAGGAGGAGGCTGCCGCTGCAGAGGCCGCTGCCCGCGCGTTGGAAGTGGCGTCACAGGCTTCTGAGCAGCGTCGTCTGAGCAGTGCTCGCAGCACGCCGTCGTCCCGCTGCTCCGCCGAGCGTGATCTGGACAACACCATCCGCAGTGTCAAGGAGATCATGGAGCAGCGTGCCGGCAACCCTGGTGAGCCACTCTCACACGCGCAGATATATCAGCTCCGCAAACTCGTGCATGATCAGGACAAGAAGACGAAGCAGATGATGGCAGAGGAGGACCAGCCCACGCTGTGCAACCACTGCTTCCAGGTGAACGTCCAGGCGCGCCACTTGCTCCCGCAGATGTCAGGCTCCGTCGCGTTTGCGCAGACCGGCAAAGTCATCAATCCCGAGGACAAGGTCAAGTTCGGCGTCGACACACAGCGGGGCCTAGACGGCACCTACTCGGCGCAGCAGGTCGACCCGGCGATGCTTTCTGGCAAGGCCCGTCTGTCCAACTACAACTCCCACCCTTACGGGACGGGCGTGGTGTTCCTGCCCGTCCAGGCTGGCGCCTCACAGAACGGCCAGACCCACGCCGGCAGCCGCACCGCAGGTCGCCCAGCGTACGAGACGACCTTCAACAACAACATCGCCCCCGACGTGGCGGTTGAGGAGGACCTGCAGTACCCCGGCAGCACGTATAACGTGCACGACGGCCGCTTCGCCGGCTCTGACCGCCGCGCGCCACAGGTTGCTAACGCACCGACGTCCGCTGCGCACGCTGCCCCAGTGACACCGACGTTGGCCGACAAGGCCGCTGCGCCAACCACCCGCGCGGCGACTGGCGCGCCCAGCGTTGACCAGTACACGAGGTCATCGGCCATGTGGCGCACGTCGAATCAGGCGCGCGAGGCGGAGATGGCGCGCTTCATGGAGTTTCAAAAGAAGATGGAAGCAAACAGCAAGAAGGTCTACGAAACCACCGCCAGTCGCAACGCCGCCAAGGGGAACGGCCTTGCGGCGTCCGCCTGAGTGTGTGCACGCTGACAGAGTGGCGCACCGCATGGCACGGCGCCGAGTTGGTGGTGCTTGACCCATCTTCACCTCAAGCGCACTGTCCTTCGCGAGCAGACGAGAATGTACATACGAAAGCAACACGACCGTTTTTTTTTTTTGTTGTTCCACGTGCCTTTCGCTCACTTCCTCCAACGTCGTGTCTTTTGTGTCGCTATGCACTCGCGCGGACACCTCACTGTACTGTCAAGAACCAAGCAACAACATCACTCTGTGTACCACAACACAAGCATCTCGTATCTCTCTGCTCTTTTTGTTGTTGTTGCCATCATTGTCCCTTCGCTTTTTGTATTCCTTTTATCGTGCTGGGACGACGAACACATGAGGCAAAAACAACAGCAACAGCAGCATCTACGCAGACACAAAATGAAGTCCATGCCAGACGGAGACATCATTGGCTCCCTTTTTCGGTCTGCTCATGCTGTTGCGGCGGGAGGACGAGGCGATGCTGTTTAGTGTTTCCTCCTTCTTTTTCTGTTTTCCCTGTTTCTGCGTGGGATGAGGAACGGCATTTATGTACGACTCTGTCCGATTCACCTTGTCTGTCAACGCTTTCA
The DNA here is from genome assembly GCA_030849625.1 of Wallacemonas sp. TrypX. Lineage (NCBI taxonomy): Eukaryota > Euglenozoa > Kinetoplastea > Trypanosomatida > Trypanosomatidae > Wallacemonas > Wallacemonas sp. TrypX. The sequence continues at coordinate 27,516 of JASANP010001112.1, forward strand.
TTCTGTACCAAATACTCTTTTCACACCTTGAGCAACAGAGATTCGCAGACTGCAAGTACTGCCGAAGCCCATGAGCGGACGGTCAACCTGGGGGAGGGCGGCCAACTTGCAACAAGACCGGCCGCGAACAGTGTGCACCGGTGGCTCATCCTTGCACTCCGCGTGCGCGACGTACGGCATCGTGTGGCCTATATGTGCCCCCATCCCATTGTTTCTGCTCCGGCGATGTCGTGCGTTCTTCTGTTTCTTCGTCCTATTCGTTCACAGACGTGAGTGGGTGGAAAACCCCGTGCAATTCTTCTCACCCGTTCGCGGCGACAGGTACTGCTTTCCCACGTCAACGTACAGCCACGCCCTCCCCTTCCCTCTTCTTCTGTCTCACCTGTTACGCACACCACCAGTCCCACACGACAAACGTAGAACACGTGTGCAGACCACAGCCACGGCGAGCTACAGTGTCGCCTTGTCCACTCAACTACTCGGCGTTCGCCTTGCTTTCTTTTGTACCTTTCCCCAACTGTTTTTCTGTGCGTACGCGCGCCTCCAGTGACAGGGATGCCGATCAAGGCAAAGCGAGTCGACCCGGCACGGGCGGCCCAAGCAGCTCGCGGCCAGTTTGCAGACCGCGACAAGGCGGGCATGAATTACTTCTACTACGAAGGCGTGAAGAAGCGCCAGATGCGGGAGCAGGATGCCGATCATACGTCGTCTTCATCAAACGAAAGCAGCCGCGCAGGTAGTCCCAAGCCATCATCAGGTGGTGCCGAGGTTAAACGCACGGCGGCGCCCTCTTCGTCATCCGCGGTGGCCAAGACCGCCGCTGCGCCGAGCGATGTCGACAGCGACGAGGAACTGCTGGCCGCCGCACGTGAACGCACGCGGCGCTTTCTCTACCTGGACGCGGATAGGAGCTACGTGCCCGTGCCGTACCACAATGACCGTGCGGCCGCGTACGCACGATATCAGGAAGCCAGGCAGCGTCGCGAGTCTGCGCCAGCCACAATAACCACCGCATCCGTCGAAGCCCCGGTCCTGGCCTCGCGCGAGGATAACGTGCAAGCTGACAAGACCCCCAGTGCCGCACCACGGCACAGTCCCGTGCCAGGCGTGGGCCGCGCCGCCTCGTTGCCTGGACGTGAGGTGGGCGGCCTGCGGGAAAACGACACACCACACGATCACCCCGAGCACACAGCGGAGTCCACTCAACCTCCTGCTTACGACCCGTCCACGACCAGCGACCCCCGGCGGGCTGATTTCTACAAGCTGCTCAACCTGATTGGCCAGGACGTGCAGCGAGAGTGGTCGGACCGCGCGACAGTGGGTGCTGCACCTACCTCGCACTCCCCGCGTCATCTTCCCCCCTCACCGGCTGCGCGCGTCGAGGCGACGACAGCAGCGGTGCGCACGTACCGCCCACCGGCGACTAGGTTTTCCGACTTGCAAGATGATGCTCTCCAACAGTTGTACGAAGAGTGGAACGCCGGCCACGACGGCGACGACAACGCACCTGTGTTTGTGGCGGCCGAACACACCGCTGAGGCTTTTACGCGTGCAGCCGTCCTTGCGTCCTCGCAAACCACGACGGTGGACTCATTCAGCTCCACGGTTGCCGCGCAGACGCGACTGCAGGGCGTCCCACCGTCCTTGGAGGAACTGGCGATGACAGACGCCATGCTGCACAGCGGTCGGTTAGCGGCGACCAGTGCGAGCGCCATCGCCGCACAGGCACAGGGTCAACTCGACCGGTTTCTTGCCTCCGTCTCGTGGATCGAGCGCCTGGTGCGTGACCACCGTTTTATCGCCAGCGTGGGGTCATTCCTGCACGCACATCACAAGGTGTTCATGCGGTACCTCGCAACCCCCGCCGAGCCACACACGTCGACGCTCGCTGAGCACGACCACCAAGAGTACGCCGCGTATCAAGAGTTCGGTAGCCAGTTCTCGGACCTGCTGCTGAGGTTGCTCACGCAGAAGGTGAACGACTTCGATGAGGCCGAGTTTGTGGAGGCCTTGTACGAAACCCCCGTTACTGCACGCACGCAGTTCGCCGCTGTCAACAACACTGCACACAGACGTTCGGATGCAGACTCCATGGGCCCGCAGAACGTGCTGTCCTACCCAGCCTGGCGCATCATCTTGGCGATGAGCAGTTTTGAGTGCTTTTTCGACTGGATGATGGACTACGTTCGTGAAGAGTATAACCTGAGTCTGCTCGACGAGGAGGAAAAAGTGGTCGCCGTGGGCGGCGCGCGGGGTGTGCGTGCACTGCTGCGGTCAACCTACGGCGATGGCTCAGCTGGCACCGCGTCGCCACCGCCTGCCACACAGGCGGCTGTGCCTCCTACCGCCGACTCCCCGCCGCGTGAGCGTAGTGACGCTGTGCCTCCCCCCTCTCTGCGCGAGCCACCTGCGCCGCGATCCCCTCTAGTCCCTCCCCCGACGGCGGCCCCCGTGCGACTCAGCCCGAGCCCCCCACCGGTATCGCTCCAGCCGTTGCCGCGCCCCGATTCGTCTCCACCTGTCGTGACCGCTGTCGGTGCGACGCCCATGAGTGGCAGCGTGCCTTCGGCGGCGGCTCTGCCCAGCAAGTTTTTCCCCACCCCGCCAGCCAGCGCGGACGGCCGTGCGAGGCAGCCGAACCAGAAGTCTCGTCTCGGCCAGCGCCTGCCGCCGCTGACCGCCAAGACACTTTCCACAGACCCGACGGCAAACGCATCGGTGCCCGCGGAGGCCGGTGCTGCGCCTGTGCGGAAAAAGTCCTCCGCGACGGAGCAGACGCGCAGCAAGTCCGGTGCGAAGCGCACTGCGAGCCAAGCCAGGCGCAAGGTCAGCTCCGCGGGCAGCGCCAAGCCGACCGGGGGATCTCGGCGGTCATCTGGTGCCGGCACCAGCGCTGGATCGCGTGCAACGACGCCCAAGAAGGCCACTACCACGACCGCTGCCTCCGTTGCCACGTCGCGAAGCCGTGCGACAGCGGCGGCGCAGCGCCAGGCGAAGCCACACTCCGCACCCCGCGCACCGTCTTCCACGAAGCCGCCGGGTGGCACGAAGCCGAAGCTGAAGAGGGCGACCCCACCAGAGCCGTGAATCGTATGTCAGCCGCGGCGTCATCGGCCCTCAGCTCCCTTCTGTCTGCCTCACTCGGAGCCTCCCAGCGTCTGTATTCTCTGACAGTTACGCGGGAGGCGATCAGCAGCACAAATCGAGCGCCCCTCAGCTTTTTTTTTTCAGGTAGGGCATGCAGGGCCCCACTCGGATGTGACTTGGCCACACAGGCAGACAAACAGCGCAATAGGTATTCATGCAATTCTTCGACTGTATCTCTTCAACGCAGTTCCCACGCGGTCGGAGACACCCCATAGCCTCCTCCTCCCCTTGGATGCTTCTGGTGCGCCGCCGAGACAACGCCTGACCACTCCATCCACAAAGCCACGCACAGTGACCGTCAAGTCGTCTGTCTGGTCCCCCTGAACGCTGCCCTTGTATTCACTTCTCTCTCTCTCTCATACACGTTGCCTTTTTGCTTCCACTGGGCCTCACTGGCGTGCCTTCCCCCAACGGTTTGAGGATAGGATAGGTGAGCCACTTCCCGCGTTGCTTGTTGCCACCTCCCTACAGCCTTGACTAGCACCACTTCGCGAAACACGTTTGCTTTCTTTTTCTCTCTCTCTTCCACCAACTTTCGTCGGCGTGTGTCCTTTCTGTGTGCGCCGCCCCCACGACTCACGTCACCGCAACATCGGACTCGCACGGCAGCGTTGGGTCTCCACCTCCCGCAGCTGTCGCGATGTCATCTTCCGCGCAGAAACCGCCGCGATCGGTCTCGTCGCACTCATCGCATCACAGCACTATCGAACCGCGTGGCGCACCGGAATTCAACCGCGAGTACGCGCGTCAGCTCAGCCTAGCGAAACGAAGCCGGTCGGCCTCCAAAACACACGGCCGTAGTGGTGACACCTCTTCCGCAGTCAGCTCTGCGGCAGCCACTCCTGTCGCTCGCTCACCTCCGCCCCAGCCGTCTGTGAGTGCCTCTGTCACGTCGCGGTTCAAGCCCCTCGGGAGCTTTTTTTCTTCCGCAAAGGAGATGACTGCCACCACCCCCACGCGCCGCACAGGTGACGCCGCGCATGCACCGGCTGTCGATGAGACTCCTCGTGTCCCGATGACACAGAAACCGCCTCTCGCGCCGTCGACCCCATCCGTGTCACCACGCGCCGGTGACGCGGCAGCTCACCCCAAGGCACCACCGACACCTGCGACGCCGCGTGCGAGGCCGAGTGAGACGGCCGCTTCTTCAAACCCCTCACTTGTTCAAGATGGTGGCGATGATGGCAGCGACGTGAGTCTCGTGCGGATCGTGCAGGTTGTTTTCCTGGTTTGGGGCGTCCTTTTTCTGGTCTTCTGTGGCATCGCCTTGTTCGCGTCGGCGGACGCCGCCTACCGCCCCCACTATTTCAGCTTCTACAGCGTCCCTGCGAACCAGTCCACGGCCCCACTGGGATACAAAGCGCACGGCATTGACCGCGTGGTGCCGCAGGTGTGCCGGCAGCTTGCACTGCGGCTGCGCAACTGCGGTCGGCTGGTAGGCTCTGCGTTCATGAGCGGTGGCCAACTGCAGGTGCTGGGCATGGTACTGAGCGATGTCGCGGACGGCGTGTTGCTCGCCTTGCGCAGCGTGAATAACCGAATCATAGCCCCCTTATCTCGCTTCGTCACACAGCAGAGCGCACGGGTGTGGTCGTTGGTGCGGTCACCCTTTTCGGGAATAGGCGGAGGCGGCGCAAACAGCACAGTCTTCAACTTTTCTGGGCTGCTCCAACCAGTTTCGCAGGCCACCAACTTCATGATTGTCGACCCCAGTCGGGCTGTGTACGACACGACAGTCTCGTTCTTTGTCGCCGGCGCAGACTCCCTGCGCTACGCGTATCACATTTTTCTCTCCGACGACTACGCCCACCACCGTGCTGCGTCCACGCCGGCATCCAAAAACCCCCTTCACCGACCGGTGCGCGGATTCCTCACCGGGCTCAAAGCCACAGGCAAGCGACTGCTCGGCCACGGTGTAAACACCACGCGATCTGCCGCGGGGCGAAGCAAAGGGGCTCTCTCGAGGTGGTTTTCCAACAACGCGTCGGCAAACCGTGTGAACATGAGTGCTGCGGTTCCCGTGACCTTCAGCTTCAGCGCGCACTACACGCATCGACTAGAGGGCGACTTGTGGCGCGACATACTCGCGGACAGCTTGTCAGAGGTGAAGGAGCTGGTCACGCAAGAGGTGGCAGCCGCACTGGGTCTACAAAACCACGCCGCAGTGGGACAGGTGAGGCTGCGCGCAGGGAGTCTCATCATCGATGTGGATGTGACGCAGGAAGCCACTGCAACACCCACACGCCCCGACAAGAATGGCGGCAACCTTTCCAAGAAGGAGCGGCGTACCGCTCAGAAGAGCGTCGACGATAAGGCCAAGTCGGCACTCAGGCAGTGGCCGTTCACGTCAGTCAAGGCATTCTACGAAGCCCGTGCCTCCGACATTGCGACGCGGCAGGCCGAACAACAGCGACTGCAAGCGGCCAAGGTGGCGGAGAGTCAGGCTAAATTTGCCGACGACTGTGCATGCCTGCGCACCGCCACGGCAGCCTCTGTCAAGCATTGCAAGCCGCCGCCACCGCACCTGGCCGACCTTTGCGAGGATCTCGTCGACCGCGCAACGACGTCCGTCCAGCGGCAGTTGGCAAACGAGGTGGCCTCTCACAAGACGCAGCGCGAGAAGGATGCACGCCAGGCACTCTCTGAGCAGGAGCGTGCTGTCGCTGCTGTCAAGTCGGAGTGCGCAGAAGCACTGCAGAACGCACGCACATCGGCTGAGGCGGCGGACAAGGCCTCTCGTAGCGCACTGCAAGAATGTCAGCACACCGCAAAGCAGAGGCAGGAGGCGTGCGACAAGGAAGTAGAAAAGGTGCGCCGTGACGGTGCCAGCACCGTTGCAGATCTAGCTAAAGCAAAAAAGGCATGCGCCGACGATGCGGCCAGCGAGGTTGCTCGGTGCGGTGTCGCTCTAGAAAAGGCAAAGAAGGAGTGCGCTGTGGCGCAGGCTGCTGCCGTGCAGACCGTTCAAGAACGTTGCGACAAGCAACGTGCTGAAGAAGCCGCCGCGGGGGTAGCGCAGTGCCGTGAGTCGTCAGAACGCGAACTGCAGACCGCCCGCAACAAGGCCCAACAGGACTGCGAGCAGCGATTGACTGCACAGGCCGCCGCTGCAGCATCTGCACCGCGATCTGTAGATGAAGCTTGTGTGCGTGCTCAGCAGCAGGTGGTAGCACTGCAAGCCAAGGTGTCCGACTGTACCCGCGAGTCAGCCGACGCAGAGTCCCGCCTCGCATCCGAGAGCGCCGCCTGGCAAGCCGAGAAAGCGGCTGCCGTGCAGGCTGTCCAAGAACAGTGCCGTGAGACGTCAGAACGCGAACTGCAGACCGCTCGCAACAAGGCCCAGAAAGACTGCGAACAACAGGTGTCCGCTATGGAGACTAAGGTGTCCGACTGCATGCGCGAAACAGCCGATGCCGAGTCCCGCCTCGTGTCCGCGAGCACCGCCTGGCAAGCCGAGAAAGCGGCTGCCGTTCAGGCTGTCCAAGAACAGTGCGACAAGCAACGCGCTGAAGAAGCCGCCGCGGGGGTAGCGCAGTGCCGTGAGTCGTCAGAACGCGAACTGCAGACCGCCCGCAACAAGGCCCAACAGGACTGCGAGCAGCGATTGACTGCACAGGCCGCCGCTGCAGCATCTGCACCGCGATCTGTAGATGAAGCTTGTGTGCGTGCTCAGCAGCAGGTGGTAGCACTGCAAGCCAAGGTGTCCGACTGTACCCGCGAGTCAGCCGACGCAGAGTCCCGCCTCGCATCCGAGAGCGCCGCTTGGCAAGCCGAGAAGGCAACACTGGAGGCCACCGCCGAAGCGCGCGAAGCCACTTTGCAACGAGAAGCCGAGCTGTCTCTCCGCGCGGTGGAGGCGCAAGCTCGGCGCGACTGCGATGCGCACACAGAGACGGCCGTCGTTGCCGCTGTGCAGAAATACCGCGAGGACAATGGTGGGTCGTGTGACGAGCAGCTGCACCGTCTGCGATCTTCGCTAGAGACGTCGTGTGCTGTGTCCACGGCGGAAGCCCTCCACCGTGAACAGTCCGCGCACTCCGATCGTGTGAAGGAGCAGCTTGCACAGCAACGCGCTGCACTGACCGAAGAGAACGCCAAGCATGCAGGCTTGGCGTATCTGACGTCGTGCGAGAAGGCGTGCACGCATATCATGGAGCGTGGAGGTGTGTCGAAGTGCACGGAGGCCATGAAGAGCCTGCGTGCCACTCTCAATACCGCCCGCGGTCCGTTGGCGACCCCTGCGCCTCTCGCTCTCAACGCGAGTGTGTCCTCATTCTCGTCTACGCACACCCCGGTGTGTGGGCTTGCGTGGAGCGATGCGGTGCAGCCGAGAGGTTCAGCACCCAAGGTGCGCGGCATGACGTGGCGCCAACTGAGCCTCCTCACTATCGCAACGGCCGCCGGCTACGGCCTGGCGTTTTTCGCCGTGCGTGTGGCACTAAAACAGCATCGCTCGGCAGTTTTCCTTCGCGAGGAGGTGCGAAAGCTCCAGAAGCAGGTGGTTTCGCTTGAGCAGGAGCAAACGCGTCAACATATCGCAAGCTCAAGTAGCACCAGCCGCACTGAGAGTCCACAACGCACTCCCCGTGATCGCAGTTTCGCGTCGCCCGCCCGCTCGCTTGCAGGGGAGGTGCACACGTGGGAGGCACCACTTGCCGGGCTCCTTCAGGACCACTTCACCGCGATGAGCGAGTGGCACTTCACCTGCTGCAACCTACTCTGGGTGGATGCCTCCGCCTCTGTCGGTGCCGCCGCTGCCGTCGTTCAAGACCCCGCTGACGTGGCCGTGGACCGCGATAGCCACCCGCCGACTCCACGCGATGAAACCGCACCCAGCACGCCGACTCAAGCCCACCTCACTGGCCCCTCTGACGGCGGCCCGCTGGCGCAGCTGAATGCCACACTCGAGCGCCGCGTTGTGCGTGCGTATTACTACATGCTCGAGTCGTACTACGTCGATCTGCTGGAGTCTGTCACCAATCGCGAGTTGATTGAGCACCAGCTCGAGGAGATGGAGGACGTCGCAAGCAAGCAAATGGCCTTGCTGCAGACGCAGTCGGGCGCGGTGACACGGCTGCAGGACGAGGTCAGCCACTCCATGGATGAGCTGGCAACTGTGCGGAAGCAGCACCAGGCAGAGTGCGCCGCCTACCAGCGGCAGATTGCCAAGCAAAAGGCCGCACCTGCGAAGGAGATGGACTGCCTACGTGCTGAGCTAGAGAAGGCACAGCAGGAAGCTCGGCAGGCGACGCAAATGCGAAACCTGCAGGCAGAAATGGTCGCTGTTCTGGAAGAGCAGCTCGGACGCGTCACGGCAGCACTGCAGGAGACGCAGAACGTGCCGGCTTCCGCTGCGAGTGCACAGTCGCTTGTGCAGCCGACACAAGCACCAACCGCTCGCCGGAGTAGTGGCACACCACGCATGACCCGTGGCAGTGAGACCCGACGCGACTATCGTGAACTAGACTGGCACGACGACGCGGGTGACACGGAGCTGTAGATGACCTCCTCCTCCTCCCCCTCCTCATTCGCTGTCCACTGCCAACACACCACAAAACAACCTCTGCAGGCATTCCACCGCAAGACGCACTAACACAGCAAGGAACGGCAACAACCGAGTTGAGGTCTCCAACTGCTCATCTCTTCGCGAGTCTGGCCCATCCAGAGGATGCGCACTTCGTGTTCGAGAACCGTGATGGACTGCTCGCTTCCTTGCCATGTTGCGTGAACACGCGCCGTCATCACCCTTCGCCACTGAGTGTCAGCCCGCAAGTACTGCGACTGTCTGGCACCGTCATGCAGCAACCCACTGCGAGGACTCTTTCCTCACCAAACATGTTCAACTCACTACCGTTCCCGCACCTTCATCCGGCCGTTCTTCCTCACTCTCCGTTTTTTTTTTCTTCCCTTTGAATGGCTCTCCATCCTTGTGTGTGCTGGTGAGCACACGCAAAGAACGAAGGAAGCTACTGCCTTGTGAACAGAACAAACAGAAGAACAGAGGCAACGCCTTGACAGCAAGTACCCACTGTACCGCTGCACAACTCGCCACTGTCTTTATTGGTTGCGCCGGCACATATCTCTGATTTAGGTTGTCTGCGAGCGCAGGGGATCAAATAGTAGCGTGTGCACGTGTGTGTTGGCGAAGGCTTCGTGCCTCTCTGTACCGCTCATCCCCACTCCCGAACAGCAATGTCTCTCTTCTTCATTAATCAGCCAAGTGTGGAAGGCGTGGCAAATGAGAAGAGCGTCGTCATCCACCAAACTCAGCCTCTCATGGCGGCGGTGTATCAGCGGCCGAACGCTATTGTTATCACCGATTACGAGGGCGAAGTACTTGCCGTCGTCAAGGAACCCGCTGGCGGGCTTTCCACCATCAACGCCAATGCAAACGCCACTGCCCTTGCGTGGCACCCCACCGAGAAGGTCCTGCTGATCGGTTGGAGCAGCGGCAAAATCACCATGTGGGCCATGCCGAATGCTGTCGAGCTGGGCTTGGATGAGAAGACTGCCGGTGGTGGCATTGGCTCGACGAGTGCCGCGGTGCAGAGCCTCTCTGCGAAGGCAGCCATTGCGACCGATGTCGAAGGCGCCGTACGCGAGCACAACGCGGGGGCCGTGGTGTGCATGATGTGGACCGAACAAGGCCAGTACATGGTGTCCTCCTCCGCACAGAAGTCCGTCGTACTCTGGGTACTGGAGCGCAACACAGCGACAACGGACAAGTCGTCGGCATCCGCCGGCCTCTCGATGAAACTGAAGCCGTTGTGGTCAGTGGAACCACCCTCACCTGTCCAGCGCGCCATTGCTGTCCCCGCCGGCTCCGCACAACGCGGCCACCTCGATGGGGCCGAGACTGGTGAGAAGACGGCACCCGCTCACAAACCGGATGGCAACCGTGCGGGCAGCGAGGGTGACGACACTGTGTTTCTCCTCGTGGACGGTAGCAACAAACTGCAATACGTCAACGAGGAGCAACGCCTTGCCACCTGCGTCACCGCCGACGAGCGCATCTCGGACGTCCTCTACGACGCTCACGACCGCACACTCGCCGTCCTCACCCAGGGCAACCACGTCGAAGTGTACAAGCTATCTGATGAGATGAAGGCGACGTCCGTGCTTCGCCGTAAACTGCCGCTGGGCGGCATCACACTCACGGAGGAAAACCTGGCCGTCAAGATGACGTGGGCGGCCACAGGCGTCATTGCGTTCGCCTGCGGAGACGACAGCGTGCGCATGCTCGACATCAGCTCAGAGAACCTGTATGGCGTCCCCTTCCCCGTTCCTGGTGCACACGTCTCCGCGATCGCTGCCGATATGCAGAAGCGCATGGTCGTGGCGGGCACGCTCGAAGGCTGTGTGGTCCTTTTTGAGGCCACGCAACCTTCTGCGGCGACCCAGCGCCGGTGGTCGGGTGCCGCACCGTCGCTGCTCGCCAAGCCGGACCCGACCAAGGCGTGGGAAGCCTTCGTGACGCACGACCTTGGCGACCGCGTGAGCCACGTCCTGCTCGGACCGCTCGGCGACTTGGTCGCGGTGACTGGCGATGGCCGCCTCAACGTGCTTCACGAGACTGTCCGCAAGCGCATGTGGGACGGCGTCGCGGCTGCCACGCAGATCTCTGCCAACATGGTCGTCATTGAGAGCGTGACGGGGGTACAGTGTCTGCTGAAGAGCACAAGCAAGGTCCGTGGGTTGTCGATTGCGTTTCCCAACATTGCCGTGTGGAGCGGCACGCAGATTGACGTCTACACCATCAACGAGTCGACTTACGCCCTCACGTTGCTCAACTTTGTGCCCACAACGAGCCCCGCGTTTGCCCTTCACCGCGACGGTCTGCTTTACGTCAAGGAGAGCCGCATTGTCTTCACCACACTGCAGCTGCAGCCGATCGCGCAGATGACCTTCACGGACGCCGAAGGAGAGCCCGTCCTGATCGACGTGAAGGACGATTACATGGTGGCCCTTTCCTCGCAAAATGTTTTGCGGCTGGCGAAGATCTCGACGCGCGACCTGCGACCTCTCGGCCCATCGCGACCCCTGCAGCTCATTGACACAACCACCGACGCGACCGGCGCCGATGCACCGAAGCAGTCTAGCCGCAAGGGACCTGTGAGGGTGGTGGCGGCACGCGTCAACGCACAGGGGCGGCGTGTCGCGCTCATGTCCACCGTGGGCACGCTTGGTGCACCGGACAGCCGTATCTGGATCTACGACTCGGACACGGACAAGGTCTCCAACTTTGACTTCGCCGCGCGTAATGAGGTGCCGGATTCTGTGTACTGGAACACGCCCGAGCCAAACGCCAACGCAGTGGGTGAGCTGGAGTACCTTCTTCTCGCCTGTGAGACGCACCAAGCCCGCAACGACACCCAGGCAGCCGACGCGGCCGCTACCGGTGAGGAGCACGAGGCACCCGAAGGCGACGCATCCGCGAAAAGCGGCGACGCCAGCGCCGCACCTGGCATCAACACCAAGAAGGCTGTGCACCACGAGGACCTGCCCGAGGCGCTGCCGGACATGCAGAACTTCAAAGACGGCAACGACGACGACCGCGCTGGCGGCCGCCGCGGCTCACTCGGCGCGACCAACCTCATCGCGAACCGCGAACACAACTTGGTCACACTCTTTGCGACACGCAAGGGTGTAGTGGTTCACAACTCCGTCTCTCTCAAGGACTACCAGATTTGCCTGGTCGGTCTGACTATCCCCGACTTTTTGCTGGCGTCTATCAAGATCAATGGCAACCCGAGCAACCCAGAGGATTACGTGATTGAGCAGAAGCGGCTGCGAGACTTTGACGGCCTCAAGTCGGACAAGGACGCCGCCGTGCGCGAGGCGCTGATGAAGTTTAGCTACTACTCAACCATTGGCGACATGGACGAGGCATACCGTTGCATCAAGACCATCAAAAACCCAGCGGCGTGGCAGGGCTTGGCGCGCATGTGTGTCTCGAACGGTCGTCTCGACGTCGCCGCTGTGTGCCTCGCGACCATGCAGGACAGCATTGGTGCTCGTGCGCTTCGTCAGGCACGAGAGGACTACCCTGATGAAAAGAAGGTGCAACTTGCCACGCTGGCGTGCGCGCTGAACATGAACGATGAGTGCGAAGCCCTCTTGTTCGAGGCCAAGCGATACGACCTCATCACGGACCTTTATCTCGCGTGCGGCAAGTTCGAACAGGCCCAGCGACACTCAGAGAAGCTCGACCGCATGCGCATTCGCCCAGTGGCGTACAAGTACGCGCAGTTCATGGAGAGCCTGCAAAACATGGACGCCGCGATCATGTGGTACTTCAATGCCAAGTGTGCCGACACCGACGTGCCCCGCGTGTTTTACCAGACACACCGTCTGCCGGAGCTGCGCGCTCTGCTCTCGGCCCCCGATGGGGATCAAGCATCCTACTTCACGGAGGAGCCGTTGGCGACCTTTGCGTCCCTCTTCCCCCAGAACCGCGAACTGCTGCTCTGGTGGGCACACCACTGCGAGCGGCGCCGTAACATTGGCGAGGCCCTGCGCTTTTACCACGCTGGCAAAGACGTGTACAACGCAGTGCGCCTGTTCTGTGGCATGACGCCACCAAAGATCGAGGCGGCGGTGGAGCTGGTCAACGCGGAGGTGCAGGCTGCCAAGGCCAAGCTCGACCAGCAGACGATGCTCTCACAGTCACCGGACCGCACCAGCAACAACGTTCCCGAGCCCGTCGGTGCCGCCTACTTTGTCGGCCGACTCTACGAAAAGACCGGCGACCTCGAGAAGGCCCTCAAGTACTACACCATCGCCGCGGCGTACCGTAGTGGCATCGAGACGGCAAAGAAGTTGGATCGCGATGAGCCCATTCTGAAGCTGGCCATGAGCAGCGATGACACTCGCCTCATGCTCGAGAACGCCATGTTCTTTGAGAAGAAGGGGAGCTACAGCAAATCCGTCGAGCTGTACCGTAAAGTTGGTGCGACGCAGCTAGCCTTGGACACGTGCATCAAAGGCGGCTTGTACGATACACTTCACACCATCAGCAGCGAGTTGGCCGACTCCTCGACCGACCCTGAGGTGTTCCTGCGCATGTCGGAGCACTTCCAGTCCATCGGACAGCATCAGAAGGCGGTGGAAATGCTTGTCTTTGCAAAGCGCTACGAGGAGGCGCTGCAGATGTGTCAAGAGCGCAACGTCATTCTGACCGACGACATGGCGGAGGCCATGACGGGCCCGAACAACACGATGCCGCCTGATGCGAAGAATCAGCTACTCCACCACATCGCCCACCTTGCCAAGGATCAGGGGAGCTGGAGCTTGGCGTGCAAGAAGTACACGCAGGCGGGCGAGCGCGTCAAGGCACTCAAGATGCTCATGCGCGGCGGCGAAACGGAAAAGGTCATCTTCTTCGCCAATCACTCGCGCAGCGTGGAGATTTACAACCTGGCGGCCAACTTCTTGCAGTCGCAGAACTGGAGCACGGACCCGAACGTGTACAAGAGCATTGTTCACTTTTACACCAAAGCCAAGGCGTTTGCCAGCCTCGTCTCGTTCTTCGACTCTGGTGCGCAGCTGCAGATCGATGAGCACCGCAACTACCTAGAAGCCTTGCGCATGATGGAGGAGTGCACCAAGACGGTTGACAAGGCACAGTCGGCCAACGCCGGCGGTACAGAGGGCGTCACAATGAGTCGCGCTGAGCAGCTGAAGGAGCGCACTGCTATTATTCGTCGCGTGGTGAAAGCCCAGCAGACGGTGCAGGGTATGAACGCAGCGGCCCGCGGCTCCCCTGAGGAGAAGGCGAAGGCGGATGAGGTGGTGGCAATCTGCTCCGACCTTGTCAAGCGCAGTCGCCCCGGAAGCCCAGACAAGGAAACCGTCGACGCCGCCATTCGCATCGGCGACGTTTTTGCGCTGTTAGTCAAGTTTTACTTTGAGAAGACGGGTGAACCTACAAACGCGTTCAAAGTCCTGGAGAGCATGCCGAAGCACGGAGCCGACCCGCAGCTGTTCCTGGAAGCCGACTACATGGAGAAGGTATGCAGTGCATGCGGAAAGCGCCTTGCCGATGTGATTGACACTGCAACCGACAACGGGTCTGCCAAGGTGACCGATCGCCGCCGCAGCTCCGCGGTGATGGAGGAGGCACTGAAACCAGTGTAACATGTGGAGGGAAACGGCCGGTGCGAGCGAGCAAGAGAGAACGCGCGCGCGAGAGAGAGAGAGGCTGCGTGGCTGCGATGCTTCTTTGGTCCCGACTCTCGTCAATGCCAGTGAGCAGTCGTGACAACTTCCGTCGCCACTGTCCTCCCTCTGTCCGTGCTCGTCGTTTTCTTCTCCTTTTTCTCTTTTTTTTTTTTGCTGGATGCCCGACTTGTTCATTGGCTGGCCTTATCTTTCTTTTTGCCGGCATGCGCACACCACACTCCTAGACTTTGTCCTTTCTTTTTCCCCCTCCACTTTTGTTTCTTTTGCTGCGTAGCTGAACGCGAATATGTATAGAACCAAACGTACCCTGGTTCTGGCGCCTCTCAGGCACTTTTCCCAATCGAACAACCAAGGACACGATTTGTCGAACGGCACTTAAAAAAAAAAAAGAATGAGAGACGGAGCGAACCGTCAATGTTTCCTCTGCGTCTCTCTTTCTCACTTTTTCTTGAAGGACGTGAGTACGGTGGGCAAGCGCGCCAGGACTCTTCTCCCCCTCCACCTGTAACGTGGCACGGCGAGGTTGTGGTGCTGCACACCTCTCCGCACGCCGCTGTGTGATGCGGTTGCAACGCGCCGCGGCGGCACCCCTCTCGCGCCTTCTCGCGTCATTGCGCAGACCACTCACTTCCTGCCGTAGGGTCTTCTGCGTCGTGTCACACGGCGTGCATAGCAGCACACCTACTTTCTCTCTCTCTCTCTCTCTGCTTCACTCATGACACCACACTGCCCCTCACTTTCATTGCATTTCTCTCTCCTGTTGATGCGTGTGAGCCGCACGCGCACCCGGTCACCCATCACCAATCCTGCTGTCAAGGTACCTGGGCGGCACCCCGTGAACGCTTCAACGTTCATTGGCACCTACATATATATATAAATACATCCGCACACCGCTGTGTTCGTCGCTGCTTGATGGACGCCGCATACGGCTCGGCCGCCCCGTCTGTCGGCGATGGCGAAGTGCGGCGATCCTCTTCTAGTGGCTCTCACACCGCGGCGCCAAGTGTCGTCAATGGCCATCACGATGATCCCGCACGAGCTGCCGACCAAGCCCACGTCTTGCCTTCGGCGACGCAGCGCGAGAGCTCACATCTGAGTGCTAACCAACCCTCCGTTGCCACAGGCAACACTACCGCATCGCGCAAATCAGCGGCACACGCGCGCACCAAGGTAGCGCGTGGCTTGCCCTCCGTTGCACGGTCTGGCACTGCGCGGGGTACCACGCCTGCCGCGCGCTGTGACGTTGTGTTTTCCCACCCCAGTGAGCGGTCATCCTCCCATGGCGGTGGCGGGCTCGCGTCCTCACCGGCGACGGTTGGCACCACGCGGAGCCGGACAGCCGTTGGCGCAACACCACCACCTAGCGTACAGGGACCCTCACCTCCGACCACGACGAGCTCTTGGACGGCACCGCACGTGCACCGCGTGAACCACCCGCACGGTTTTCGCATTCTCAAAGATACCAGTGTGATTGAGCGGTCGATGAAGACGTACTTTCGCCTCCCGCCTGCGCCGAATGCGCGCTTGCAGAAGGAACGACAGATCATTCACAAGGAGTTGCTGCGGGTCGAGCGGGCCGAAGCGCGGGAGCTACGCCGCGTGGCGAACGGTGCAGGCGTGCTTCTTGATGGCTTCCTTCTCCTCAGCGCCGCCGAGGTGGAGGACCCAGGTGAGGTGGAGGCTGTGACTCTGCAGTCGTCACACATCGTTGGCGCCATCGCGGAGGACTTGACGTACTTTCAGTCCCTGTTTTTCCTCGATGTGAGTGAGAACGCACTGCGCCTGGAGGACCTCCTTCCGCTGGAGGGTCTGGTGACCCTTCACCTGGCCTACAACCGGCTTTCCTCGCTTGCCGGGCTGGAGGTGTACATCCAGACTGAGCAGCAGCAGCGCGAGGAGCAATGGTGCGGGACCGGCAGCACCAATGGCCAACACGCCCACACGAACGATGCGGCCGCTCTCGGTGCGACAACAACGAGCAAAAGCTCTGCCCTGCACGGGGTGCTGCTGCCGTGTTTGCAGGCACTGAATCTGTCCTACAACCAGTTGCCCTTCACAGATCTTCCGTACCTCTCGTACTTTCCGTGCCTCGAGAAGATCGACCTCAGCGGCAACAACCTGCGCCGGCTGCCGAGCGATCTCTCACTGCTGGCCAGCGTGACGCATTTGGCCTTGGAGAGCAACGGCTTCACCTCCAGCCCCGAGAACGACGTTTTTCTGCCTCTCTCAACGATGCCCTCGCTGCAAGAGGTGAACCTGAACAACAACGCCATCTCAGCTGTTCCCAACTTCTCCGTGCAGGACGGCCGTGGGTTGTGTTTTCCTTGCATCGAGACGATCGGCCTCAGTGAGAACAAGTTTAAACGGCCAGAGGCACTACAACCGCTTGCTTCTCTTCACCGCTCGTTGCGGCGTGTGGTTCTCTCACGCAATCCAATGAGCACCGACACCGTACTCATCAAACGTACGAGGCAGCAGTTTGACCAAGTGGTGGTCGATGCGTACTACGAGCGCGTCTTGTTAGCCACGGCGACGCGGTCGGCCCCCTCAGCGGGTGCATTCGGTCTCGAGGCGCCCTTCGCCGGCACCACACAGGCTGACAGAGAGGACTCCGGTAGCGTTGCCGCCGCTGCCACAACCGCAACAGCGGGCCCGCGCAACGCCGATGAGGCCTTGTGGAGAGGCGAGAGCTGGTCCCGCTTCATTCCTGCAGATACTTCAGCAGGCGATGTCCGTGTCGACGACACCGACACCGACTTCACCAGCGCCGTTGGCGAGCTGGGGTCGCCACCGGGCGCCGGTGACGCGCCAACGCTGCGCAACTCGCTGCACAGCGCGACGACAGCATCACGGCCGATGCTTGCCACACAGGGCACCGAGACACTCTCGGCCGAGGAGTACTTTTACCAGTACCGCGTCGAGCTCGTGTTTGATGAGTTCAAGATGCCCAAACAGTCCTTGCGCCATTTCTACAGCACCGGACTGCGTGAGGGCGGTCAGAACACGCTCGTCACGATCCCAGACTACAAGGAGTTTATGGACATCTACCGCATCACTGGCCGCAAAAAGTCGTCTTGGAAGTCACAGCTGCCTGGGTCTGGCGCGAAGCACAAACCGGTCCCCGCTGTCGCACGCAGTTGGCCTGCCGCACCGGAAGCGGCGGAGACCAGCCACGAATGCACCGAGAGCGCGGCCGGCAGTGTGGAGGACGCCGCCCTGCGCACTCCAAAGGACGTCGCTACCCCCCACGAGGACGTTGCCTTTTTCATGACGGAGGTCAATGACGAGGACGATCGTCTGACACACGCACAGAAACCCTCAGAGAAGGAACCAGTGAAGGCCGCGGTACCGAATGCACCAAGTGTCGCCGAGGTGCCGCATCGACAGAGGGCTCCCAGAACTGCGGAAAAGACTCGACAGAACCGACTTCCGCCGTCGTCGGTGTCACCGCCAAGTAGCAGTGTGCACACGGCGATGCATGAGCTGCGCGCTATTCTTCGCAAACCTTTGCCACCGTTACCGTACGGTGCGACCGGCACCAAGGCGGCTCACCAGCCCAATGAGCAGCCGGAAGCGTGATGTAGTGTCGCCAGCCGCACAATGACCACACTTGTGTGTGCCTGTGACTCTCTAGTGTCTCGTCTTTGGGCAGGATGAGTGCGCAGCTGTGTGCAGGAAGGCGTCATGTACAGTTATCCATCTGCCCTGAACCCACCACCCTGTGAGGCACACACACTAGCTGCGCACACTGTGTTGACACACATCCTTTCTTTTTCCCCGCTTTGTGCTTCTTTTTGTTGTTGTGGAACCCACAGTGTACATTACGAGCTGGCTCGCACCAGCCCTGTCAACTATACGGACATCAGCAAAAAGCAACCTCACGACGGCTGCAATGACAACCACTCGCACCGCGTCGTCACGAACTGCTTATTGCCGTTGACACACGTGCGACGTGCGCAGGCGTGTGTGTGTGTGTGTGTTTCTGTGCAAGAGAGAAGCAAGACGACTTGCCTTCCGTACCGCAGCAGCAACCGCAAACACAGCGAGCGCTGCCCTTTTTCCTTCCCACGGCCTCCCCTCCTTCCTGGCGCGCGCGCTCCCATACTTTCAGACTTGGTTGCCGTGCGTCACAACAGCAGCCTGAACGCGACACACCGTTCCGTCACAAATCGACCGTCCCCGTCTCTTTTTGTCTCTCTCTCTCTCTCTTTCCATCTCCGCCTCCTGTGTCGCACTGCGCCGAGTGGATCAGTTAGGTGCCTTGAATTCGCGCCCCCATACTCCGCCCTCAATCTGCGTTGGGCGATGCGTCTGTCTAACGGTTCTGTGAATGCCCGTGCAAGCACGTCGCCGTCAAAGCCGGTGCGCCGTACGACCGCGGCCGAGGACTTCCTTCGCGAGGACGGGAGCGCGTGGCCACCTCTGCTCGCCACATTCGCGGAGGCCAACAGGGCGGCCGTGGCGTCGTTTGTCGATCTCTTCGTCACTCGCCGCATCGAGTACAAGTGTGGCCAATGCCCGGAGGTTCAGTTCGTCTCCCAGTTTTTGCGTCCATGGCTTGCCCAAGCGCGGACGCGCGTTGTGGAGATGGATGGACTTGTGACGGCCGGCACTATTCAGCTGACCCCCGCACAGCGCTCCATCTACAAGGGCTGCGTGGAGCGATTGCTGAGCGCGATTCGGGATGCCCAGCTAGAAATGCCGCTCGCCTCAGGCGCGCGCGACAAGGCCATCACCTTTGCGCAGCCGGTCGCCCACCGCATTGTCCGTCACTCGCGTGACCGCTTCTCGTTGCGCAGTGTGACGGACGACGACACTGGTCTCTCGTTGTCGCCACCTCGCGCGTCGCCGGGCGCAACGCTTGGTTCACCGGAGCCTGACGTGGAGTGGGTCGTCGAGGAGGTGGGCGACGGTGCCGCGGATGTTTACACGGCCCGCACGAGTGGTGTGTACTACGGTGATGTGGTGCACGATGCAGCCAGACGCCAGTCCACGGACAGCTATGACAGCGAAGGGGACGAGAGTGACGATGATGTTGGTGTAGCGAGCCCCGAGCGTGTGGACCAGTCACTCGCAGACGACCCTTTGCACTGTTTTGTCTCACGTGAGGTGCAGTTTGCGCAGCGCCGTCGTCGCCGGACGAGGCAACTACGCTTCTTTTGGCTGCTGATCTTTTACGCCGTTCCAGCAACACTGCTGGCTGTCCTTCTGGGACTGTATGCTTATTCTCACAGACGCTGGCAGAACCAGCCCTCATCTTGACAGCGGTCTCTGACCGAACGACTCCCTTTTTCGCGCGCGCTTCCGTGGTGACTCCTCGTGACTTTTATTCCCAACGATTTCGATTAGATGACCTTCAAAAAAGGCTTGTGCCCTCGGCGCGTACCCTGTGGACCATTCCTAGTGTGCGCGTGCTTGTTCAGCTCGCTGGCACACTTTTTTTTTCCTAGATGCTTTTTTTTTTCTCAGTTCAAGAATACTTCTCGCCCCACCTTGTCTGAGTGTGCGCCATTGGATTCGCGGGGCGCCTCTGCATGAGGCCTCAGCACTCACAGTTGATTCTTTTGCTTTTGCCTGCCTTTCACCCCCTTTTTTTTTTGGCCTGTGATGACCTTTCACACTGCTTTGTGACAGCTAACGCAGATTGTCCCTGTCTCTATCAACCCACGGAGGCGCAGCGGTTCGCCGTTGTTCGTCGTCTGCGTGTGTGTGTGTCATCGCGTCTAGCAAACGCACCAAAAAACAACAACAACCTCTTCGTCCCGCCTGTTGATTCCTCTGGTACGCATCTCCTACTTTTTTCCGCCTGTCGTTGATTTGCAAGCTAGCTCACACCCATCCCTGACCCAACTGCTTCTCTCTGCCTCTCTCCGCAACGTTTGTGCTCCAGTGCTGTTTTTCCTCTTTCTTTCCCCAGCGGTACACGCGCGCGTCTGTTTTTTTTTCTCACTTCCTCACTGTGGAATTACACAGTGTGCCCAGCGCTCTCTTTTTTTCTTTACACTCACTCCATCGATTCACCCACGCGCAAACGCAAATGCAACGGCACATTCTCTCTGACACTCGTTACGATGAGGCGGGCCCTCGTTCAATGAATGAGGAGTTCCAGGTGCTGGTTCACGGTGTTCTGGAGAGTGCGGAGTGCACGGAGGCCGGAACACTGTTTGCACGCACGCACCTTTTCTCCGGCACAGACTGGTCGTTTCTTGGCGCGCCGTCTGCGACCAAGGATGGCGGCGCTGCCGAGGACTACGGTGACCCCCTTGTTCAGCGAACATACAACAACAATGCCGAAATCATTACCCAGTTGTCTGACCGAGCACAAACACCGTACGCCACGTTTCACTGGTCCACACCGTTCGAGTTTGCCCTGCGCAGCACGAACCCGTTCGGCTGGCCCCAAATTGTGGTCACCTTGCATACCATCACAGACGTCAAGCAAAACCGCGATGTTGGCGAGATAGACGGAGGCACTGTTGGCTCTGGTGAGAATGTTATTGGGTACGGACGTTGCCTGGTACCTATGCAAAGCGGCTTCCACACGCGCCACGTGAAGATGATGCAACTGGAGCACTCGACGCGCAAAGATAGCTTCATTAGCGCGGTGACGCGCGAAAAACCCGTGTTGCGCGACCTGTCTTATCTTTGCAAAGGCGAGGACCGCGTTGTGCTTTCAGCACGCCCGTTAGCGGGTTCCGTTAAACTCACGTTCTCCGTCCGCATTAACGGCATGGAGAAGTGCGGGTTTGAAGTTGGCCCTGCGTCATCTGCGAGGTGATTCCGTGACCGAATAGAAGCCAGAGGGCGTGCTCATGTCGCCAGAAGCGCGTGTCCGGCGATGCGCCGAGCAGGCTGCACATAGAAGGCTCCTTTTTGCAGCCAATAAAATAGACTTGCCTTCGAACGCTTTTTTTTTTGGGGCTTAATTTGCTTGCGTTCACTACACCGCCCACTTTGCTCGTTGCTCAACATTTGCTTTGTCTGTTGATGTTCCTTTTTCTTTTCCTTTCGAGGGGTGCGTGTATGTGTGTGTGTGTGTGTTCCCAGCGGCTCCCGCTTTCACGTTCTGCACCAAAAGAATCGGCCACGGCAGCGCCACCCCACCAAACCAAACAAACAAACAAAAAGATGTTCTTGGAACTGGTTTATCCTTACGATAAGTGTGTGGCGCACCGCCCGCTCTCTGCGTTTACCACCGACTCGTCACTTGCCGTCTTTCACCGCGTTTCCACGGTCGAACCTTGCGGCCCACTTGGAAGTTGACTGATGCCACAGACGCCGTCGTTTCCCCATGGTGCCGCTCCTCGCTTCATCTGTCATACGCCCTTCTCACTGCCCGCCACTCTCTTTTTCTCTCTCTCTCCCCGTGCACGGTGGTAATGACACTCTGCAGTATCTTCGTTCTCTTTTCTTCCCCTTTCTTTTCCTCTACGCTTTGGCACTTGGCGTGCGCCGTTGCCTGTGTGAGTGAGAAAACAGCGTCGTGCATACCTCGTGTTTTTGTTTTTACCGTTTATCTGGTCGACGGTACATATAGTCTTGTATCGTTGACGGCATCGAAACTCGGACCCGTCATTCAAAATTCGTTTTCCGTTGTTCTGTAGAGACGTCAAATTCTCAAAGTTACGCAGCAACACCAAACAGAGCGGCAGGCAATGAACCGTTTTTCTATGCGTCTGGCAGCCGCGGCGCTTGTGGCAGTGCTGCTACTCGCCTGTTTGGGTGCCAGTGCAGCGACCAACGACTGTAACTGGGTGGCAACCGCAACAGAGGGTCAGATCACTACCTATGCCATGTCGACCGGCAAGTGCTTTCAGTCATCCGCCTGCTCTGGTGTGGTTACCTACTCTGTAAAGAATGCCAATGGCAACTCGGCGTCGTTCCCGAACTCTCGCCAACCCGTCTTGTACTTCACAGCGGCCAACACTGGCCTGCACGTGGGCCAGAGCCGCACTACGTATGTCGAGGTGGACATTCGTTGCAACGCCTTTACGCCGCTCGCCTCCTCGGCCACAGTGTACTTTGCGGTCATGGGCAACACACCAGTCAGTACCTCAACAACGACGTCGACAACGACAACCACCACCACCTCCTCCGCGGCACCAGGCACGACGACGACAACAACGGCCCCTGAAAAGGTTGTCTGCGGTACCCTCAGCTCTGTCAGCACGCTAACGTCGCAGCGCCAGGTCATCCGTGTGCTCGACAAGGTGCAGCACTGCGCGGAGCCGTCTCTCGCCATTGCGTCCAAGAGCACCGCTCAGTCCACCCTGTTCTCTGTCTCGACGGTTTCTGGGACGCCTGTTGCGGTGTTCAACGACCTCAGCACTGCCACGGCTCAGGGTGTGTACAGCGCCGTCATCGAGGTGCGCTGCGGTGGTGTGCTGAGCTGTGAGCTTCCCCAGACTGTTGTTGTGTCCACCGCCCCCACCACGGCGCCGCTCGGCGACTGCGACACGCAGTTTCCTTTCGAGGCGTACTTTGACACCGCGCTGGACGGCACGCTGGCCTTGGATGCCGCGGACACGTCGAAGTGCCCGTCAGCCTCTGGTGCGATCAGCTACACCCTGGAGACGGCGCCGCGGTACAACAGCGCGAGCTTCCGCCTGTCCTCCGCCGACGGTACGTTCCATTACCTCCCGCCTCCCGCACCGGGCATGAAAACGGACAGCTTCACGTTTGTGGTGAACTGCGGCACTGTGCCGGTGTGCAAGGCCACGGCTGCCATTATCGTCGTGTCCCCGCCTCCAACGACCACGACCACGACCACAACGACCACCACCACGACCGCGCCCGGTGGCGCTTGCCCAGGTGTGTTCCAGTACGCATACGATGTGAACGACGATGGTTCCTTCGCCAAGCAGGCGTACAACCTGCTGTCCACGGCCCAGGAGGGTGGCTTCTGCGGGAGCAACGACAACTACACCGTGGTGTCTGTCGACAGTCCCGCCGAGGGCTCCACCCTGCAGTTTGACACTGCCACTGGCGAGTTCCTGTACACACCCGCCACGGTGAAGGTCGGCTTTTTGGATTCGTTCGCCTTTGTCTTGTCGTGTGCCAGCACACCCTCTGTCACCTGCCACGGCACGGCCGCGATTGAGTTGACGGGTGTTTACCACCTCAACAACGACACGATCGTGTGCCGTGGTACGTGCGACAGCAAGGCCTGGATGTCGTCCCCGTCCAACCCGAAGGATGACGCCGCGGTCATCACCCGCAAAGACGGCCGCCCCAATGATTCGGTGGAGTTCGGCTTCACCGAGAAGGGCGAGCTGCTTATTCACGCGTACACGTCAATCGGCAACATGGGTGCTCGCTTCGTCACCTTCTACCCCATCGCGGCGAACGGCGCGGACAAAAACGGCAACTACTTCACCAGCAAGTCCATCATGGATCTCTACCACGTCTCGTTCGAGCCCTCGTGCCTGGATGAGCAGTCGCAGGAAGGCAAGGGCAGCGACATCTGGACCTGGACGAACGAGGCCGCCCTTGAAGGCCATCTCAACCTCAAGACGAACGCGTACATGTCTGGCGACAACTACTACCAGAAGTTTGGTGGCACGCACCGCTTGTGCGACCTTTACCGCGCCGACGCGTGCAAGTACGCCCCGCTGTTGACGCCGACGGTCGCTGAGGCCGGCGCCCCAGTCATTGCGTGGACCGTGTACATCAACGACTGCGACGCGACGTGGGTGGGCAAGGCGTCTGCAGAGGCCATTCGTGCGTTGCGCCAGCCCGACGGTTCTGCGACCTTCAATCTCACCAACGGTAACCAGCTCTCGGGCATGGTCTACTCCCAGTCGGTGCGTCCGAGGAGCTGGTCGTCTCCCAGTGAGGGTGTCATCACGACGGAGCGTGCCTACAATCTTCACCTGACGATCCGTAACACGATCATCATCGACGCCACCGCGTCACTGGCGTACGAGAGGGAGATCGTCTCGGACAGCCACGACGCCAGGTCCGACGACGAGAGCGCCTTGGCGGTGACCGCGGCGGCCACTTCCGACCCGCTTCTCCTGAGCACTGACATCCAATTCGCCATTGGTGCGGATGCCAAGACAAACGAGCGGCTCTACGCCTACCGTATGCTGGTGTACCCCTACCGCACCGTCGACGGGAAGACGGTGAGCGTGAACGTCAGCACCATTGCCATCAAGAAGATCGCACTGATCAACTCCACCTGGACGTCTCCGTCGAAGCTCGAATGCCCCAACTGCACCGGCTCCAAGACATTCTGCGTTGGCTTGAATGACCCCGAGAATTACCTGGCCAGCGACTGTGGGGATGACGGCATTGTCCGCTTCGAGCACTTCACGAACGACTCCTCATCCATTGTTTTTGACCAGGACCCCAGCAGCCTCGGTGGCTCCAATCTGTTCCCCAGCACCTCGCTCGATCAGCACAACGCCCTGCCCATTACCATCGCCGTGCGCGCGAGCGGGAAGGACTCGGCGGACATGACTGACGGCTCCCCTGCAGGCGTCTTTTACCTGTCCCTGCAACTCGCCACGGACGAGTCCTTCACGATCATGGTGAACCAGTCCGATTACATCAGCGAGATCGACAGCCGCTTCATGGGCACGCACGCATGTCGCGCCAGCGGATATTGGCCCGTGGTCGACGCGCTCGGCGACTCGCTCCCGACAAAGCCCCTCACGGCGGCCTCTCCGGTTCTCGCGGCTATCAACAACACCAACCCTACTCCCGATCCCACACAGACCGCTCCGGAGCGACTCACTTCTGAGGAGGAGTGCCTCGACGCTGCCTCGAAGAGCCACGTGGTGACCATCGAAAGCCTGACAGCGACTGTGACCTCTGGTAACCGGACTGTGAACAGCTCTATGTGCGCGATTGAGGACGAACGCACCTTCGGCGTGACAGACTGGGTCTTCTTCTCGCTGCCCGGCATCCATCACGAGGTTCAGCACGTGAGCTCCGCTGTGAACCAGGAGGTGATCGACGACCCAACTCTCGCCGATGACCTGTGGACCACGGCCGAGCTGGAGTACCTTGTGCTGACGGTGAGCTCATCGGAGGCCATCAACTTGGTCGACTCCGGTCTCAGCGAGGACGCCCTCGAGGCCCCATTCGTAAACATCCTGCTAGACGGCAACAGCCCACAGGTTAGCACACTCACCGAGGAGGACACCTGGATGAACCACCAGCTCAACGCGAAGCCCACCGAGAAGTACTACCCGTGGCAGGAGTACGCTTCGTACCTGAACTACCGCCGTGTGCGCGTGGCACTCGCCGAAACGCAGGTGCCCAACTCGACGACGCTGGAGCCGTTTAACTTTGCCTTTGTCCCAGGCACGCTGCTGCACTCGCGCAGCGCGGTGCGTGTGCCCATGTTCGTCACGGCGGCGATCAAGTTCACCACGTACGGCACGCGTATCGGCGTGGAGGGCCAGGCTGATCAGAAGGTGGTCGTCAACGAGCACGTCGAGAAGCTCTTCTACATTTTGTCTATCAGCCGTGGCACGTCGGCGTCTATCCGCTTTGACGCCGACACGTACACGCCCAAACTGGTCACGGTGCGCACTGGCGGTCTGAACAAGCAGGCCGCTACAGGCCTCTTCATCTTCCTGCTCGTCGCCATCGTGGTGGTTCTGGCGCTTGGCGTGTTCTTCGAAGTGACGTACCGCCGCATCATCCACCAGGCGAAGTACTATCCCAAGCGTCCCGAAAGTGCCGTCGGTGTGCGCTACGGTCGTGACGGCAAGCCAAAGGCTGGGTACGGCAATTCGAGCAACGCCGGTGATGACGACCGCAGTGAGCGCGGTGCGTCCTCCACGGTTCCCCCGGCTGGTTCCAGCACCACCGAAGCTGGCCGTGCACCTGTGCGCACAGGCGAGAGCGGCAACAGTGCAAAGAAGACAACCACTGAAAAGGGAATCAAGACCGCCTTCGGCGTGGTTGGCCTGGAACAGCGTCGTGTGCAGGAATCCGGCGCTAGCGACAACGGCAGCGACCATCAGTCGCCCGTGGCGGACTCGTCCGCGACAAACAGCGGTGCCAAGCGACCTACCGGCGCGTCGAGCAAAAAGCGCACCGTCGAGGACGAGCAGGACCGTGTGTCGCACAACAATGGCGAGTACGCCCACTTTTAGTGTATAAGTGGATTTGTAAGTGTGCCAAGTCTGATTGGTTTGTGTGCGCGCGCGAGGGTGCGCACGCACGTGCGTGGCGTGTGTGTAACGTGCGTGGCTCACTCCACTCTCATTCTTCTTTGATCGGTTGGAGAGTCTTTGGAGGCCGCACCTAAAAACAGTCACGCGCGCACAGGCGTTTCTGCGCACACCAAACCCTAGTTGTTCAGCCTATCGTACTCTGTTTTTCTTCCATTCGTTTTCTTTTTTGGCTTTTTGTTTTCTAGTTTTCCCGTTGTTGTTGATGATGTTTTATTGGCGTTTCTCGTTTTGCTGCATACGTGCTTCTCATTCATTCGCGTGAAGGACAGTCTTTTGACCGTGCGCATGCTTGGCGTTGATTGGACTGAAGGATAAAAAGACTGGTGAAAGCAGGCATGACATTTTGCTCTTGTTGTTGTTGGGAAAGAGAGAGGGGGTGTGTGCGTGAGTGTGGATAATGACACATACATGCACTCGCAGCTGTCGCAAATACGTGGATGAAAAGGCACTCTCGCAGGTTCGTCGCAGACGTGGCGATTCCACGCGCGTCTGGCTCGTCTGCTTGAGATTCTGGCCGTTGACGTTGTCTGCCGGCTGTCAGTTCTCCCTTTTTCTTACTTGTGTGTTTACTGTTTTGTCTCCATTTTTGATTTTTCTCTTTTTGAGCCTCACAATTCGCGTGTGCTTGTGTACGCGTGTGTGTGTTATCGTTGGCAAATAGGGAAAAGACAAGGTGCAAAAAAAAAAAAATGCAGAAAGAGAGAGTGTGCAGAAGTTCGTAATAAATGGTATCTTGCTGAACACACTCAATCAGAATACCACGGGCGACATGCTCATCGAACAGAAATAGGGGAGAGGCAAGCGCGACATAAGACAGTGCATGCGCCTGCTCGAAAAAGGAGGGAAGGTACACGGAAAGTTGCCACTCTCTCGTCACTTCCCTTGATGAAGCCACTTCTTCTCCGGACATTCGTCTCCACTCACCGGTGGGGTGATCTGATTGGCCGTCTGGCAACCCATTCCCGCGCAAGTGTGGGTCTCAACGCGCTGATTGCACCCGTTGACTTGCCAACAGCAATCGCCGCACGCACGATCTCACCTGCTTCACAGCCGAATGTTTACGCTGCGATCGCATTCTTTTCCCCTCTTTCCTTCTCCTGACCAACTCTTTTCTTTTTTTCCTGTTCTCTGATATGCTGATGACACTTAGTGTTTCCATACTTGCGTTGCCTGTGCCTTTCGTAGACTCACGTGGCACCGCACCGCACCCTCCCCCTCCCCCCTGCCGCTTGCTATACCACTTGAGGCGTGCTCAGGGAGTGTCACCACGCGCAGTGGCCTTGCCATGGAAAACTACCAGAAGGTCAAGGTTCTGGGGAAGGGCAGCTTTGGCAGTGCTATTCTCATCAAGCGCAAGGCGGATGGCGCTCTCTTTGTCGTGAAGGAGGTGTCGCTCTCCAAGATGAGCAAGAAGGAGCGTGAGGAGGCACGTAACGAATGTGCCGTCCTGCAACAACTTCACCACCCCAACATTGTGCGCTACGTGGAGCAGTTTGAGAACCGCAACAACCTGTACATTGTCATGGAGTACTGTGACGACGGGGACTTGTCCGGCAAGATCAAACAGTGCCGTGGACGCATGAAGGAGTCGACCGTGATGTATTATTTCTCGCAGATCTGCCTCGCTATGGAGTACCTCCACTCACGCCACATTCTACACCGCGACATCAAGACAATGAACGTTTTTCTGATGAAGAACGGCGCAGTCAAGTTGGGAGACTTCGGCATCTCTACCGTGCTCAGAAACACGATGGGAATGGCCAACACCGTCTGCGGCACACCGTACTACTTCTCGCCTGAGCTGTGCCGCAACAAGCCGTACAACAACAAGAGCGACATCTGGGCCATGGGCGTGCTCCTGTATGAATGCGCCACCGGCGGTCGGCATCCCTTCGATGGCCAAAGTATGAACCAACTCATGCAACGCATTGTGAAGAGCGCGTATCCACCACTGTCGAGCACCTACTCGCCTGAGTTCCGCAAGATGGTGGACTGGTGTCTACAGAAGGACCCTGCGCGGCGCCCAAGCATCAAACAGCTGCTCGCCTACCCACTTGTGCGACACGCGCTGGAGATGCTCGAGGAGAACCTCATGCTCGCCACTCAATGCCGTGTGCGCCTGAAGGACATCATTGACTTTGACAGTGCCATGGACAATGACCACGAGACGCGCCCCAACGGTCGCAGTGCGTCTCCGGGCGCCTCACCCAGCCACGGCGGCAAGCCGCTTCCCGCCGGTATCAGTCCGGGCCAAGCCGCGGCCATGGCCATGGCAAAGCAACCGGCTCCGTCCGCTTCCGCGCAGCCAACGAGCCCCTCCGTCGCTGCGCGTCCGACTTCACCAGGGGCCCTTGTCGCCCCTAAGCCCGGCGCGCGACAAATGAATGCTCTGCTGGACCGCAACGGCATGGTGAATCGCACACCCCAACGACCGACACCAGGTGTTTCACCAGGGGCCGCTGCGGCTGCGGCTGCGGCTGCGGCGGCAGTGGCAGGGCGCCACCCCGTGCAACCTACACCCACTTCGCCTAGCGCCAACGCTCGCGCCGAGCACGAGCGGGCAGACGCGCGCGGAGAGCAGGTGGTGTTTTCGGGCAACCGTGACCCACGCGGTGGTGCGGCACCGCGCAGCAATGTCAACCTCGCGGCCGGCGGGGCGAACCGTGGCGACCGGTTCGGTGCAGACATGAATCGTGTGGACGCTATCATCGCCAAGTACGGACAAGACCTGAATCCCAAAGCCAAAGAGACGATCCACGCGTACATGCGCCGAAAGCAGGAGGAGTACCTAGCTCGGCAAAAAGAGGAAAACGAGCGTCTCGAGCGCCGCAATGACCTGCGACAACGTGAACTGAAGCGGGTACTG
The DNA here is from genome assembly GCA_030849625.1 of Wallacemonas sp. TrypX. Taxonomy (NCBI): domain Eukaryota; phylum Euglenozoa; class Kinetoplastea; order Trypanosomatida; family Trypanosomatidae; genus Wallacemonas; species Wallacemonas sp. TrypX. Next base: position 56,901 of record JASANP010001112.1, read on the forward strand.
GACCAGCAACGCCGGCTGGCACAGAATTCTCCCCAGCGCTCACCGCCACGGTCTCCACGAACGTCAGCAGCCCGGCCGACTTCACCCGCGCGACCGACCTCGCCAGCTTCGGCACAGAACCAGCGCGGTGGCGGCGCTTCACCATCACATTCGCCTGCGGCGGCGGCGAGGCCAGCCGGCTTCGGTCGTGATCCGCGCGTGGCGGCGGCCGTGAATCCGAAGCCAACGTCCGCGCAGGTGCGCCGGACCGCAGCCAATTCACCTGGCTTGATGCTGCAAGGTCATGGCGCGGACGGTGCTGCACGATCTCCCTCAGCTCCCAGCAGTGCAGGCGTCAACGCAAATCACATACGTGAGGAGCGGGAACGTGTCATGAAGGAAATCATGGAGCGCGAGAAGGAGCTGCGTCAACGCGCGGAGGCCCGCGAGAAGGCGGAGCAAGACCTCAAGCAAAGGCAGGAGCGGAACCGCATCGCCACGGAGCAGCACAGGCTACGCGCGGCCGCCATTGACGAACAGGTCCACAACCTGCGACGCGGTAGCGAACTACGTCCGCGATCAGATTCTCCGGGCCACGTCTCTCCTAGTCTGGGCCTCGTCGGCACACCGTCATCCATGGAAGCCAGGCGCCCACGCAGCGTGGAGCCGCAGCTGGAGTCGCCACGGCGCCAGGGTGCGCTCGAGCCCCTGTCCCCTCGCACGGCCGCCGCGGCTGGCGCTGCTCCCGTCGCCGGACCAAACCGATCACCGGTTGTGAGCCGACCAACGTCACAGGGCGGCGTGCGGTCCTACTCGCCCCGTGTGTCGGCGGCAGCCGCAGGGGCGGGGCCCAGCCCGGAGGCTCTGGCAGCGGAGCAACGCCGACGAGCTTATTTGGATCGGCTGCAGCACGGAACGGAGGCGCGCGGGAAGTCGTCGCCGCCGTTCCTCGGGTATGTGAAAGATGCCGAGGCACCCGTCCGTTCCAACGGACTTCCGCCGATGCGCTCCCGACCGGTCACTCCGGAGTTGGTCCCGTCCACTGGTCAGTCCGGCGCCAAGGACGTGCCTGACGCCAACTTGGACCCTATTCAGGATGCTCTCCGTGTTCTCAAAGGGCGTGCTGCGCGCGCCGCTGGACCCGGCAAGCCTGACTACGCGGGTGCGCGTCACGGTGGCGAGCCACTGCAGCTCGACCTCGGCGCCCAGGCCAAGCAAGCTCCCCATCGCCGCTTCGGTGCGGAGAAGGGCATCTACGATGCCATGCTCCGATCACCCGACACACACGCCGACGAACACTTCCTCAACGAAAAGGCGAGCAACAACGTTCCCGTGCCCAGCACACTCGACACGCTGCGCACGCTGCGGGAAGAAAAGGACCGGAAAAACGCCACGCGCGAGTCGAAGACGGGCGTGCGTGCGGAAAGTAGCCCTCAACTCACGTTGCTGAAACAGCGGCTCAGCAACGCACCTTTGCCTGCGCTACCTCCAACCTCCCCGAGCGCCCACCCCCGCTCCCTGAGTGGAGGCAGTGCGGAGGTGGCAGCGTCGTCGCCGCCGATGGGCTCGCGTGGCAAGGCACCAGGGATCCAGGCACTGTCCCTCGCGGATCTGAAGGAATCTGATCCGCAGCGTCCAGCTGCGGGCGGCCGGCCGTCCCGACCAGCGTCCCCTCAGCAACCTGCGGCAAGCAGCCCCGGTCGAGCGGCCGTCGGTGGCAGTGGCGATGCCTATTCGGAGATGCTCCAGCACCTTAAGGACTTGCTCCAGAAGCGCCGCGTCATGCAGTCACCGTCAGCCGCGCTGCCCTCCGCAGCGGTGTCTCCCCCGGCTTCCTCACCGAGCCCAACAACATCAGTGGGCCACACGGACGCACCACGCTCACCTCCGTCGTTGGCTTACACCAAGGCCCAAGGCCCTCCCCCCATCACGATTGAGTTTTCGGGAGACGACGACGACGAAGACGACTTCGAGGACGCTGTTCCTCTCTCACCAGTTCGGTGCACTGAGATCAACGACGCCAGGACCAAGGCCGCCGGTGGAGAGCGCCGTGGCAACCACGAGGACGGTATCTATGGTGCGGAGGTCTTCTTGGGGGGAGAGGAGAATGGCGTGGAGCAAGAGGAGGAGCTCGGCGACGATGGCTACACGGGCTACTACAAGCTGCCTTCTCCGACTTCACTCTGGAGACAGTAGCGACACGTGCAGCGAGGCTGAGCCCGGCTGACTTCTCCCAGCCCCAACGCGTATCGCCTGCTCGCAGGAGCACAACCGTCTGCTGCTGACTGCCTGTTGGGCAGCGGTGTCCGTCTCTCTTTCTCTCTCTTCCTTTCTCTCTTTTTCAGTCGCGTTCGTCATGTACAGAACTGCTATACCAGGTGACTCCACGGCAACGATGCGGCAAACCACAAGCGCACGTTACGCACTGCTACGCTAGAAGTGTTCATCCTAGAAGATAGGGCAGTCCAACACAACAGTCCGTCCCCTCCCCCCGGATGACCACGTATACACATACACACACAGCGCGCCTGCGTGCCCTCTCACTTTCTGTGTTCTCGGCGTGGCTCTTTCCTCTTCACCACGGCTGAACTTGTGCACCCACCACGTGCCACGCACCGCCCTTTTTTTTTTCTCCTTTATTCGCCGTGCAGAGGCCTGCCGCGCACCGATTGATGCGGCCTCTGGGTGCGTCAACCACATGTTTGCTCCTCATTTTCTTTTTCGTGGAATCGGTAAACGCGGCACCGAAAGCCACACTGACAAGGGCACGCGATTCACGGTCATCCAGGTGCTGCCCGGGGCAGGAAGGGCTGCACAGGGTCGCGTCGGTTGGCGGCAGCGACTCGCAGGTGCGCGTGACCGGACGGGAAGAGTTCTTTCGCACCGTCTACAAAAAAAAAAAAAACGTTTCGCTCACCTCGCTACGGTACTTACAAGCGCGTTCCTGTGCAGTCTGGCCGAGTGGCGTTGACCCGACACTCACCACGACCCCCTCCGCGCCTTCACCTTCCCAAGCTGCTCCTGTCCTTCTATTCACCCTCTCCTTTTCGCCATTCATTACGTCACTGTCGGCGTGCCTTACCGCGTTGCTACAGCTCGTAGAAGAAAGCCACAGCACTTTTGATTGACCCGGCCTGTCATTGTTTTTTTTTTTTTGGCTGCCGGTCTCCCAATTACTGTTCTTTCACACTATCTCTTTGCCTTTTTTTCTTTAGCACCTGCGGCAAGGGCAGCACTGCGGAAAAACAGCAACAATATCACAAAAAAAAGCTCATTTGCACAACTGATACGACGCAGAGAAGAAAACCAAGGACAACGTCACTATGGCTTCTCGCTTTCAACAGTTCGTCATCTCGGACAGCGACGAGGACAGCGCGGCATCTGAGGTGCAGGCTCGCCGCGACGTTCGCTCCAGCCAGGCCGCCGCGACGCCCGTGGAGCCCCCTCACCGTAGCGGCGCGTCTGCCAAGGAGTACCCTGTTGAGGATGTCAGTGAGTTCCCGGACAACGGCTCCAAGTCGTCCATCTCCTTCCATGCCACCACGAGCAATACCTCCGTCAAGGTGCCGCGCAAGGAGTCGAGCAGCATCTCCTTCCAATCCCAGCCCCTTGTGTCGGAGGCCGTGCCGTCCGTGCGCTCTCGCACCATGCCTACCCCCGGCGCGGATCGCGCCTCGCAGCACGTGAGCGCGCCCCCGCCCGAGACACCAAGTGCCCAATCCGGCACCCCTGTTCCAATGACACCCGCGACGCTTTCGGAGCTCGACACACCGCATGCGACCACCCCCGGCGAGGATAACGAGAGCACCGGCGCGGATGGCCATCGGAAGAAGCGCGTGGTGAAGCACAACAAGGTGGTCGTGCGCCGCCGCCGCGGGGACCCCAACGATCCCGGTGAGGTGGTGCGCGTGGAGGAGCGTGTCATTCGCCCCGGCCGTGAGGACGCCACCACTGTGACTGTGCCGTCCTCCCGTCCTTCGCTGACCAACCGAGGAGGCATGCAGCCGCCCCCGCCGCGCCGTTTGTCGCCCCGTGCCCAGCACCGCGCCGCTAGCCGCAGCTCCACGCCTCGCACGCCCCTCACCGACGACGGCGAAATCACTCCACTGGTGCCGACCAGTCGCGCGCAGGCCCACCGCAGCCAGTCGGCCCCTGCATCGGGCTCTGAGATGAGCACGCCTCGCGTCGCGTCGAACGCGGGCACGCCACGGGCGGTGCCTTCCATCCCCACCCACCGCTCCAGCCACGCTGCCGGCACGCCGACCATGTCCAAGACCTCCTCGTCGATCTCCTTCAACTTCCGCGACAGCGTCACCCCCGTTAGCGCTTCGCGTGAGCACACCAGCACCTCCGTCGCCCGGCCGCGTCCGACGGTGCCCTCACCCAGTGCTCTCGAGCGCGCCCCGACGGAATACACAGTGGATGACGAGGGCAACATGCACACCCGTTACCAGGCCACAGTCAAGCAGCAGATTGGACCGGACGGGCGCGCTGTGTGGGTGTACGTTCCATCGCACTTGGATGGTGGCAGCGTCAGCGTGCACGAGATCCCTGCGCCACCGAAGCACCTGTCGCAGCGCGCACAGGAGATCCTGAACGCCAAGCGCCGCGCCGTCGAGGAGAGCGTGAAGAAGCGCCACGCCGAGAAGGCGGCGAATCTGGTCACGGACAGTGCGATGCGCCCGCGCCACCGCTACACGTTTCCCCCAGATGCCTTCTACGGGCCACACGTGTGCGAGCGTCATCAAAACGCCGCAGCCGAGGCGAACCAGGACGACTGGAATGTGCACGCGTACGACACCGAGGTTGTTTGCGCCAAGGTCCGGGAGAGCGTGGATAAGGCCGACCCCAGTGGGGTGCACGCCAACACGGAGCTGGTGGTGCGCACGCTGCAGCCGGTGCAGGCCTCGAGTGACGCGCACACACTGTCGTGCGGCTGCATCGTGTACACACCCACTCTGGAGACCGAGCTCGATGAGCTGCTTCAAAACCCTGAGGCGGTGGAGGACGGCTTTAAGCGGTACCTCAACCTGCAACCTCTGCAGCTCGCCAACCTCAACGTCCACGACGTCTCCGACGTCGAGATGGAGTCCCCCATCGCGCGCGGACGCCGCCAGTCGATGCACGACGTGAGTCCCACCAGCTTCCAGAAGACGAACCCGCAGCGCGGCATCGCAACGTTGGGTGGTCTCTGGTGCACGGTGGAGGCTCTGCGCGAGGACGGCCGCCCCGCCGCGAGCACGCCAAATGCCGTGCCTACGCGCCGCGTGATGCGCGTGTGCGGCGGTCAGGCCGTTGGCGCGCCGCTTCGCGAACCCAACGGCAAACCGCTTGACGTGCGTTGCTACGAGATGCTGCTGTTCCCGAAGGAGGTGACGAACCCGTCGGGCGTCAACTACGGCTCTGAGGGCCTCACGCTTGGACAGCTTGTCTCCCCCGCTGCCTCCTCCTTCCCGCTGACGCCACGCATCGTGGACGACCCCATCGCCCTGCGCGAGTTCAAGCGCAAGCTGATGGCCTCGAAGCCACGCGATGTCATTGTGCAGAACAACGAAGACGATCGCTTGACCTTTTTCAAGGGTAACAGCGTTGCGGCTCGCCAGAGCGCGGAGGCGCTGCGCAGCGCGATGCAGTACGTGCTGGTGACACTCGTGTCCATCAGCACGCGTGAAAAGCACTGCATTGAGCTGACGCTGGTTATGCTACCCTTCAGCTCGGTTACCCGCGAGGGTGACGGGAGCAAGGTGCTGGCGGAGATCCCGCGGTTCAACCCGATGACTGTGTCCAGCACACGCCGTCTGCAATCCGTCGCGCTTTCGTTCCCCACGAAAGCGTCCTTCATCTCCGCCTACAAGGCGCTGCTTTGGGCGACGGAGTGCAACATCGTCGACATTCTGCCGTCCGACGACGAGGCGAATGGCTACATGACACTCCGCGTCAGCGCCACAACGTCTCCCCTCACGCCGTGGATGTCGTCGTTCGGCACCCAGGCCGCCGGCACGCCCAAGTCCGACACGTACCTCGGCCACGCGCTGGACTTCGCCGTGCTGACGATGGCGCCGGCCATCGAAGGCGCTGGCGACACGCCCGAGCCGCTGAAGCTTGACGACTTTGTCATCCAGGAGAGCGAAGCGCGTCGGGCGAGCGTGAGCAACGATGCACAGGGCGCCCAGGCGGCTGGCCGGCGCCGCAGCTCCATCTTCACGAGTACCCTCATGACCCCCGATCCACAGCAGTCGCCACAGCCAGAGGCCGACGAGGACAAGGAGGCCGGGGCGGCGTCCGCGAAGAAGGCGACGACGACTGTTGTGGGACTCACGTCCTTTGGTGTCGTGCGCCGGGCGGTGAACCAGAAAACATCACAGGTGTACGACGTCCGTGTCATCCCCCGCAACCGCGCACGTATGATGCCTGTCTACAGCGGCCACAAGGCTTACCTCGAGTCTGTCAAGACGCAGGAGGAGTACGTGCTGCAGCAGGACGTGGAGGCCGCCATCTTTATGGAGTACGCCTCGCACCTGCCGTTCGTTTCGCAGGTGTACGGTGTACTGGTCGACGAGCAGCGCTACTACGTGTTCCAAGAACCGTGGATCTCCGCTCTCGCGCTGGAGGACTCCAAGAGCGAAGCCTCACGCAATGCCCTCGAGTACAACCCCATGCTGAAGGGCATCTCGGAGTCTACCTCTGTCATGTCCCTGAAGGACTTTGTGCACGGCTTACTGCACACGGACATGCAGGGTCGCCTTCTCATGAACCGCCAGGAGTCTCGTCTGCAGATTGTGCAGCTGCTCTGCTCGCAGCTTCTTCTCCTCATCACGTCTCTGCACGGCAAGGGCATGCTCCTCGGCCCGTGCCCCCCACAGCGCCTGCTCGTGCGCCTGCAGAATGCGTCCCAGGACGCTGCTGCCGCGGAGGAGACTGTGGAGGGTGAGGAGGACGGCGCCGAGAGCATCAGCGGTGAGGCGAACAAGCAGCCCATCACCTCGGACCACATCCACCTCTTTGTGCAGGACCTCGGCATCAACACGCAGGCCTGGAGCTACGAGCGGCAGCAGTGCGGCGTGCTCGAGTACCTTTCCCCAATGTACGTGCTGGAGCAGATGGCCGGACACGACGGTCGCCAAGAGTCCCGCCCGTGGACCACGCGCGATGACTGGTGGACATTCCTGTGCATCACCTTCGAGCTGCTGGCCCTCGATGACACGGCGCTGCTGGAGCCGACTCACCCGTCTGACGTGCCTTCTCCCACGCCCACGCTCAGCCACTTCAGCAACCCGCTCGAGATCTTGGAGGCGTGGAAGGATATCGTTTCTGACGACACCGTGATGCGCAAGTCCTCTGCGGCCGCCACGATCGCGGCGCGCACGCGTCACCACGTGCACAAGCGCGTGCTGCGCTCCATTGCCCCACTTCTGGATGGCTGGATCGGTGCCAAGGCGGAGGAGGTAGAGTATTTTGGCGCGAACGGCCACAAAAAGGCAGGACGCGCCGTTTCTCAAGGCGGACGTCAGAGCGCCAGCATTGGTGTCTCTCTGTCCTCCATGTACATGCGCACCGCGCGCGAAGCCATGACACCCAGCACGGTTAGTGGTCTTTCAATGCTGGAGGAGGAGGAGGCCATGTCGGGTAACAAGAAGCCCGAAGCCGCGCGCAGCGTGCTGCAGGAGATGCCGTGGGTGTTCTACTACCGCGAGCTGATCGACTCGATCTTGGACGTAGTGTTCCCCGAGCAAGACGCGATGCCGTGCGATGTTCACGGCGCCTCTCTGCATCTGCTCTCCCACCCGTTTTTCCTCGGCGTCGACATGGGCCAAGTGTTCGACGGCACGTACAGCCTCCCAGCTGCTGCTTCTGCCTACTTCCGCCGTCACATGTTCAAGACGAAGGTGCGCGAGCAGCTCATCGCGTACCGCGGCCGTGTGCTGCGCGGGACGACTCGCCAGCGCGGCCAGGCTCCACTCATGATCGCCAGCACCGCCTACAACATGACCGGCGACAGCACCACGCCTCTGCTACTGCTCTCCGCGCGAGACGCTTTGGATTTGGAAGAAAGCTACATCGACGAGAACGGCGTCGCGATGTCGGGCAGCCGTGGCGCATCGGCGCTGGTGTCCCCGCGCGGCTCGATCTCCCCACGCGGCCGCTCGCAGTCCAGTGCGCCATGGGTGCAGCAGAGCAAGCTGCGCCAGATGTACACTGCCGACGAGCTGCAAAGCATCGCCGAGGTCGAGAACGAGGTTCGCGGTGCCCTGCAAACGCACAAGTCCCGCGAGAACAGCTACGAGCGCCCCGTTGCTGCCGCCACTTCGCAGTCAGCATCCGCTTACCGTGATGAGACGCCGCGCTCGGTGGATCGCGCGAGCTCACGGGGTGGCGCCGATGTGCCCGAGACGGAGGCCACGCGCGGCCGCCAGCGTGTGGCTGATCAGCCTTCCCTTGGCGCCGGCTCAAACCGCCACAGCGAGTATGACGACCCCGCCTACACGTTCCCTGTGCAGAAGCCGCTGCGCCCTGACGCCCGTCGCACGCCGTCAGCAAAGGGGAGCAGCTACCACTTTGATGCCCTCGCGTCTGGCCGGAGCATCAACATGGACTCGAACTCCGTCACGCTCGCCGATCCCCTCGCTGGCGACGTTGTTCACGCTAACGAACCGCAGCGTGGCGTGCGCGCGGGCAGCGAGAGCTCCGTCGTGCTGGTTGCCTCCGACGCCGAAGATGACCATGCGATTAACCAGCGCACACTCCCCGCAAACACAGCACAGACGTACCACTCCAACCCCGTTCAGCGCCGCAACTCGCAGCGCAGCAACGCTCGCTCTGCGGCCTCTGCAGCATCTTCCCGTCGCGCCCCTTCGGCCGCTGACCGTGACCAATTTTTCTCCTTCTAAGTCGCTTCCAGACGGTGCCAGGTGCGCGCTCATTGCACACCCGGTGGTGCCGCGGCAGTGTGGCCGTAACTGTCTGAGCTCGTACAAGAGGCGCCCTCATGCTGCTCAGCCCTTCCACCCTCTTCTGTCCCGGCCTTGCGCCATGAGGCAAGTGAACCATTTTGGTTGTCGGCTGTATTTCTTCAGCGTGCGTGGCTGCCTTCGTACAGTCTTTCCAGGGTCTCGGCACGGCGAGCAGCGAACGAAAGACAAAGATGATAGCGTGACAGAGTGCTTTTTTTTGTTTGTTTTCATAGGAAGTCGCTGTGTCGTTGGTGGCACATCTGTGCTCGCGAAAAAGGTAGACACGAGGTAGCACTCCCAAATACACGTTCCTCAAGCTGACAACACCACAAGCCCAAACAGACAACATGTGCTTTGTGCAACCTTCTGTGTCTTGTGGTGCGTTTGTTCTCACGGCTTATAGTTGACCCTCCCCGTGCGCGTGCACATGAAATTCATTCCATGCTTGAGGGCTCGATCTTTTTTCTTTTCTTTTTCACAAGGCTGTGCCAGAGAACGGCTGGCGTTTCCATTGTTCTGGAACTTGACTTGTCGTGCACCAATACGACGCACGATGTCTCAATGACAACTCCCTTCTGATGATTGGTCAGAGCCGACAATCGCAGCTTTTTCGATTTTTCCCCTCTTTTGATTTTTCTTACGACGGTTTGAAAGCCACACCATATCGTTCTCTTTTCCTTTTCTTTCTTTTCTTTTCCGTTTCGTTTGTTGTGCCACACGTATTTGACTGTGAGTTGTTGATCTCGTCACTTTCTTCCCCTTTTCTCGTACAACGCGGTGACTGAATATGTTGGTTGGGCCTGTCCGCGCCCCTTGGTTTCTGCATTTTCCACGTCTCTGTCCCTTTCGCGGTTTGTTGTGTTTCTCTCAAGTTGGTTTGTTTGTTCACCTTTGACGAGTGTGTTTTCTGTTTCTTATCTTCTTTCTTCTCTTCCACACACACACATCGGTAGACTTCGACGTGGGTGCGCGCGTTCCTCAGTAACAACAAGACACAAAAAAATCCCATCTATCACGGTTCGTGCTTCATCGGGGGCCCGTTTGTGCATCGCACTACGTCTCGATGCCCATTGATGCTCTTGTCCGTGGGTGAATGTGTGTGGGCGCGCGCGTCTGCGTGTGCACAGTCTTTCACTCTGCTGCTGAAACAGGTGGCACGGATTGTCACCCACCACGGTGACGCGCGTTCGCGTAATGTGGCTGAGCGCGTGTACGGGCAATCTTGCCGGAACGTGTTCATCGCCGGTGCTGTCCAGCTGTTCACGGTCGTTACGGTGCCACTGCTCCGCAGCGATGGACGGCAGCCGCTAATGACAACACGGTTACACACGGTTACGAATCCAGTTCCACATTTAGCTCAAACCTCACCGTGTTCACCCCCCTCCCTGCTTCTGGCCTCTGGTCGCTACGTGCATGTGTGTATACTCACTCGTGTACTCTCCTCGTGCTCTGTTTTTTCTTCCTTCCCCTCCGTCCACAGATAGACTAGAAGAGTGTGTACATACAATAGACAGCGCTCGTAGACACCTTCGCGCGTGTTAACCCTCGACTGCGCTCAACGTGGCGCGAAAAGAAAACCCCTTCTGAGCTTATACAAGCAAAGCAGCGAGGAGGCTTGCAGGGTCGCAAGGCTGCCTGCCCTGATATTGTTTGGCCTATTCGTCTGTGTTCACCGTCTCAGCGAAAGACGGTGTACATAGCTTTGGCTATCCTGACCAGTTACCTCATAGAGCCGCACAAACACACAGACAGGCACATGGATATTGACCTCTGCAACCAAGGCATCTCGGAGCTTGTCTTTGACTCCGCGGCGACCACGGAAGACGAACGCCTGGTGGCGGCGTCAGTGGAGTGCCTAAGGGCAGAGCAGAACAGCATCCACCACATCAGCGGTCTTGGTAGTGCTTTCGCGCACCTAACCACACTGTTACTGCGCAACAACTGTCTTGGCGAAACCTCCACTGCGTGCCACGACGCACTGAGACGCACGCGCGAGAAGTCCACCACCCGGCAGTTGTGTCACGGCATCCCACCGTGGATCGAGGCGTTACCCGCCTCGTTGCGCACCATTGATGTGTCTTACAACCATCTGAGAAGCTTTTTGTGCTGCACCTGTGCGAAACCCGACAGAGCGGGTGAACCGGCCGCCGAGACGGACAGTGGGGAATCAACGGAGAGGTTTCTGCGCCACGCGTGCCCTCTTACCCCTAGTCTCTTCTTCCCGCGAGAGCGCTTTCCGTTTCTCACAACCTTCACCGCAACGAACAACTCCTTCTCGTGCAGTGTGCAGGAAAGCCAGACAATGGAGAACCACTGGGAAAGCCGCGTGACAGCGGCCGCCGGGTCTGCGGACGAATTACAGCGGCACTGCGCTGTGGAAACACTTGACCTCTCTGCGTGCCCCGGCCTCTTTGCGCTCAACCCATTTGCCCTTTCGTCAGAACCAAAGGGCGCCAGCGTGAGCGCGCTCCACACGGTGCGGGCGAGTGCGACCGGCGTCAACGACCTGACGGCGGTGTCGGCACTGGGTTTTTACACGCCGCGGCTGTCCTCGCTCACTCTGTCCGCCACACCGATTTGCGGCGACTTGCTTCACGCCTCACCGCAAGCTCTCAGCGAGTTTCTTGAGGAGATGCTCGGCGCTGTGCTACCAACTGACGAGAGCGACACTGCGCCTCGGCAGGACACTCAGGCGGCACTCTCCGCCGCACTTAGCGGAGCCACCGCGCACGACCTCGTCTTTGACCACCTCCAGGAACTGGCTGCGTCCGTGGACGTTCTTAGCCGCAAGGCACCTTCTGTGCCCGGCGACGATTCGTCTCGCACACTCAAGCACAGCGAAGCGCCTGCAGGCCCCTTCGCTGCCCTTCGCAGCTGTGTGTATGCACTGCTGCTGCAAACTGTCATTCCTTCTCTCCAAGTGGCCGACGGCGCCTTGCGCACCGATGCGTGCCGCAGTGCGCTGATTGAAGCGGCTGTCACGACGCTCGCGGCTTCCATGGAGGGACTCACAGTCGCCACGCACAGCCGTGAGGCACAGAACCCCGTGACCGCTGATCAGATGACGCTCGCACCAACGCACACAACGGCTGCCCCGGACTGGACCGCACTCGCGGCACACGTTGATCCGCAGGTGCGGACGCGTGTGGTTCTGTCCAGCACCGACGACTCGGTGGCCGCTGCTGAGAGCGCGTTCAATGGTCAAATTCCTGAGGTCGTGTCAGCGGAGAGCATTGGACGCTATCAGCACGCGTTGGAGGCGCTTCAACCAGCGTTGCGTCGCATACAGAGCCACCGCCTCGAAGCGCACGAGGCATCCACTGAGACAGGTACAGAAGGAGAGGAAGGCGGGATGACCGACGCCGTTGGAGGGCATGCCGACGAGGACGAAGAGGCGTTGAGTGAGCTGTTTGTGCCTTCGCGTCTCACGGGTGCAGATAGAAAGATGTTTGAGGAGCTGAGTCGCGAGGCAACGAGCTTGCAGGCGAAACTAGTGGCGTCTCAGGAGTCGCGACGGTCTTTGCTCGAACACGCTTCCACGCTGCGTGAACAGCTTGCAGCGGACCGCGCTCTGGTCCGCGACCAGCGCCAGGAGGTCCTTCGGCTTCGTGCCGTCCGTGATGACCTTGCCGCGAGAACCGCTGGGCAGCGCACGTTGCTGGCAAAGCGGCGGAAGGAAGTGCTGTATGGCACACGCGCTATTGAGTCAAAAGAGGCGGCTGAACGCAACCGCCAGCTCATTGCCGAGACTCAGCGGCAACAACGAGAGTCGCAGAAGCGACAGCGCGCTCTGCTCCGCGTTGCCTCACAAAATTCGAACTTCTCCGTGCAGTACGCTCACGTTGCACAACCGCCCGCTCCACTGCGCAAAACGCGCAACGAGCTGCTTCGCGAAGAGGCGGTGCAAAAACGCATGGCCATGCACGCAGCATTGGAGGGGCCGCTCGCCTACGAGCCGAAGCCGTTTCGCCGCACTCGAGCGGCGGCTGTGCGGGGTGCGCCGACAGCGCCAAGAGAGCCCAAGTCCCCCGAACAGCTGGAACAGGAATACCTTGGGCTTTACCAGGACAACAGAGACAGGCCCGCTGGCGATGGCGCAGCGCCGTGGTCCCCTTACCAAGAGAGTGGCGGAAGCAGTTCTGGCACCGCTTCTCGCACCGGTAGCTCAAACCGGCCGCTTCCGCTCCCTCCGCGCCCGGATACGGTCCACGGCGATCACGCAGACGCACCCGACGCGGACAATCCACCAGCGCGCTTGTCTTCCTCTTTCCCACCGCCACCGCCACCGCCACCACGCGACGTTCAGAAGCCTCGGGCCCCCGCCTTGTCGGCACCGCGGGAGAGCACACTTTCACCCGTCTCGCTGCCATCACCGTCAAGCGACGCCGCGGCCGACTCGCTGCCGACTGTGGAGAAGGACCTCAGCGCCCTCTCACTCACCGAACTATTTGAAGCCGCAGCCGCCGTGCGCCGCAAGCAGATGGCCTTGCAGCAACTACATCAGCAATGGGCACCTACTTCTGACGACGCGGTGGCCGCCACCGCTTCACTGGCAACTGTCGACACGAAAACGATGCGTGGACAAAAACTCATCGATGAGGAGGCGCCAGTCAACCGCGCCCTCTTCGACTCCTCCTCCATGCACCAGTGAGCGGTGCCCACCGCCAAGGCCGCCACGGACGTGCTTAGTGTGAGAAGGGACGGACACGTGCGCCGGTGGAAATCGGCAGCTGTGTGAGGAAGTGCGATGGGAGTGGTGTCTTGCCCGTCCTTTCTCTGATTTTCCTATTCGACCTCTTTCCCACGTTTCTGTGCTTTGTTGTTGTTGTTGGCGAACCAGTGTCTGCCGCTGTTGTGCTCGCTTGCTGAAGGACCAGGTGTGACCTGACACAGGCTGTGCACGCACAGTCTCTACCTGAAGGTACCTTCACACACACACACACACACACACACACACAATTGGACTCCGTACACCAGTGCGAGAAGGAGGCGAAGGCAATAGCAGCTGCTGCAACCTCGTCAGGCCACATGCACGTCGTCACCTCGCCACTCCCCCCCCCGACTGTTGCGACGGTCTTCGCGCGCGGTGAACAGGCTCGGCATCACGCCGTTGCAGTTTTCTCGAGGTCATGTTACCGACTCTTTCTCTCCCCGAAAGGCTCGTCAGGCTTGCCCAACGAGTCTCTGTGCACTAGTTCTTTTCGTCTGCGTTCCGTGCAGGCAGATCGACACCCGCGCGAATGGTCGCTGCTCTTTCTCTCTTTCTGTGCATCCACCCTCCCTTCCACCACCACAACCATCCGCTTTCCTTCCCACCTCTGGCGCCGCCCACAGTCTTCTTCTTTGCACTTCGCAACAGACACAACCGCTCTCGTTTCTGTCTTACTCCTTTCACCCCCTTCTCTCGTTTCGCCGCGTCACTCTCTCAACACTCACACCCAGTCAGTTGTCAAGATGCTCACCGATCGCAAGGCCGTCGTCAAGAACGCCGACATGCCCGAGGACATGCAGGCGGACGCCATCGAGGTGGCGCTCCAGGCCATGGAGAAGTTCAACATTGAAAAGGATATCGCCGCCTACATCAAGAAGGAGTTCGACAAGAAGTACCAGCCCACGTGGCACTGCATCGTTGGTCGCAACTTTGGCAGCTATGTGACCCACGAGACCCACTGCTTCCTGTACTTCTACTTTGGCCACGTGGCCATCCTTCTGTTCAAGTCTGGGTAAAAGCACGTGCTTTTCACACTCTTTCTGTCTCTTCCACACCGACTCACCTTGTCCAGCTTCCAGCTCGTGGTCAGCCCTTCTGGGATGTTCTCACGGAGCAACATCCGCGACAAGGGCGACGAGGAAGAAGAAAAACATGTCAGAATGATGTGGCTCCATTGTTTCTCTCCCAAAATTGAGAATAGAAATCTTGACTTTTTTTTTCTCGCAACAAAGGTGACACGATGTATGCATACGTAAACCACTAACATTGTGCGATCAGGAAAATGAAACTGAAAAAAAGACCGCAGACAGTACTTCACATTCCATCATCGTGATGGACGGAAATTCGTTGGCGCAGAAAAAAAGAAGAGAATCAAAAAGAAAATGGGAAAAGAAACGCAGTGAAGATGCGAGATGGCGTATGCATCTCAGGTGTGGCGCAAGCGTGCGCGTCTGCTTCCGCGTAGTCCGGTTATGTCACCACGACGGACGCTTCGCCAAGGCGAAATCAACACTGTCTGACGATGCAGCAGCGAACATGCACCGTTAGCTCCCAGGCGTGTTCGTCGCGTTTCTCTTTTCCCTTCCCTTGGTGACATGTGTTGGGGCACTCGCATGACAAATACCGGTGGCGAGTCTCACTCCCTCACCCGGTGTCACTGCGTGCACGGTAGTATCGTGAACTGTGCTCCTCGTCCGCTGTTGACTCCACGCGCCACCAATCCTCGCTACTCTTCTTCTTTTCCCCTGTCTCATCGCCTCCGCGTCGGCGTGCCCCTACCTTTGCGTTGTAGCCGTAAGCGTGTGGGTTGTGTCCTTGCCTGTCACATCTAGTCATTTATCACCCATACAAACGCACACCGGCGGCATTCTTGCGTTCACTCCACCATCCCCAGCGTCAATACCGCACATCTTACGTTGAGAGCGTTGACAGTCTTTGTTTTTTTTTTTTTGCTTCTTCTTTCCGTTCTACTATTCACCACTTCGCAGCTGGTCGTCCGGCCTTGTCACCGCCGCGGCTTGCTCATTGTTTTCTGTCAGTCACCGGCTGCCTTCTTGCCACGCTGACGCGTGCTTTTTTCTGTGCCGATAGACATCTGCACACAGACCTCCGGACACCAGTAGACAGACCACACGTTTCTTTTTACCCAACAACAACGTCAGCAACACAGAGAGTGCCTTTCACACCTCTTCTTCTTTTTTGTTTGTCTCGCCTTTACACGACCCCCTTTCTTTTCTTTTCTTTTTGCTTTGCCGTTCAGCGTGCGCAGGATTCACCATGTCAAAACTGTACTGCTCCTGCGAGAACTATAGTGGGTATCTTTCCGTGTCACCGCAAGAACTCTTCTTCGCGTCTTCCCTGTTCCGTGTTGACCTGCCGTATCACAACATCAAGAGGATATCTATCGACACGAAACAGATCCGCGGGTCTCCCACGAGTGTGCTGGTCGTTCATTTGCAGAAACACCAAAGCGTCAGCGTGCTGACGGCGGACGGTAGCGCAGAGCGAAAACGACGAGCGTCCAAAAAGTACTTCTTCTACGGATTCCACGACCTGCTAGGGGCAGAGGAGCTGGTCAAGAGCAATTGGGAGGCGGCCAAAAAAAGCCGCCCATCCACCCAGGATGGGGATAGCAAGGATGGCAACGAGGCAAAAGCAGACACGCTGGTGGACCTTCCCTTCGAGAAGCTCTCCGCGCAGAACAGCGCTGGCCGCGCGCCGCCACCACCAGCAACAGCCCCACCCGCCGTGCGCCGAGACGACGCTGACAGCCGCTTCTCGAAGCGCAAGGCTCCGTCGGTGCCGAGCCGCAGTGGCACGTCAGCTCGCGGGAGCTCAGGCAGTCGTGGCGTCCGCCGGGCACTAGGCTCAGTGTCTACTTCCGCTATCAAGTGGCTCACCGACCTTTTCTTGTCCTGCGGCCCTTGCACTCTGTTGTTCGTGGTTGGCGTACTCGCGGTGGTGCTGCTCACGGGGCTGCACGCCAGGAACGTGGCCGTGCAACGTCGCTCGCCTCACCGTGCGCTCGATGCGTTGACGGAAAAGCTGGCACTGGTGCGTGAGCGCGCCGTGCAACGCGACTCGAGGGTGTCTGAGGAGGCCAGTCGTCGCGCGCAGCAGCAGTGGGACCGCCTTTTTGAGCACAGTGACGAGTGGGTGGCCGACCTCGGACGGGCGGCCAACGAGCTGACGCACCAGTATGTGTACGCGCAGGTGGAGATGGCCGCCCTGCGGCAACGCCGGCTTGAGCGTCTTGGGCTGGAAGGGTACTTTAGCACCAACGAAGGGCGCAAGGGCCACAAGCTGCGCAACTCGTTTCCAGAGTTTCAGCTGCAACAGCCGTTTCGTTCACAGCACGGACACGGCGCCGCGCCACCGGAGACGTTGAAGCACAGCAACAGTCGTGCACGCGGCCGCAGCTTCTCGATGCAGCGCGCAAGAGAGGACTTGGCTCGCTGGTGGTCATGGCTGACTCGCTTGCAACGATTAGTCGGCGCGGTGCTGCCGCGGAGCGCGGACATGCTGTCGTCCAGCAAACGCGGGCACACACCGTCACACAAGCGCCGCGTCGGCGCACCAAGCACGCGCTACGCCGAGCTGTTCATTCCTGGCTTTGACATTGCGCAGTGGGTAAGCCGCGACGAGGCAGAGGAGCGGGAGACGTGCACTGCCCTTAGTGAGCGTATGTACAATCTGGCGACGCAGATAGAGAAGCTTTTCCACGACTACTGGAGCGTGCTGCTCGCCAGTAGCGCGGAGGACCTGGCCAGCGGCGCGGTGCGACCGCGGCACTTTTCGCGCGTCCCGCCCGCCGTTACCCTCGGCCACAACAAGGGGCGCGACCTGGCCTACCACGCCGGCTTCAGCGGAGCGCAGCTTCTGAAGCTGGCCTTCATCAGGCGGTACACCGACGCTATGCTTTTTTTAGACCCTTCTGATGATGATGAAAATCGGCGACGTGTGCGCGGTCGTGAGGCGTCCTTGTCGTTTCACAGCCGCATCGGCCTCTACGCACTCGACGACCCGCTGTCGGCCAATGCAACGTCCATAGGATCGCGGCTGATTGAATACATCACCAACCACGCTGTCGCTCCCGGCTCAAAGCCGCTGCTCGTGGACACGTTGCGCAACATGCTTGAGGAAGTTGTCTTGTGGAATCGATACCGAGAAGAGTGGACCGCTCATCGGCTACGCACGCTCTCCCACAATGAGCAGCGTCAGGTCATCCAACTCATATACAGGGCCCTAGAAAAGAGCGGTAAGGGTCGCCTGCTCGCGGAGCTCAACATAACCGACATTGCCAGTGACTACCTGGAACATATGCAAACTGTCCGCCCCCACCGTCTGGACAACGTACCTGTGTTTCGCGGTATGCTGTGCTTTTCCAAGCACCCTGTGCTGCACGGTGGCGCTGATCGGGACGACACCGGCAACTCACCAGACAGCTCACACCGGCCCAGCACGTCGAGTTCGCCGTGGGAAAGTCACGACGCGCAGGAGGCCACTGTGCGTTCCTTACTGCAAAGCGCCAAGGAACGGTGGATGCACGAGCTTGGCGTCTACGACATCGCTGTCGGGGATAGCCCCACGAGCCGGCCAGGACACACGCGGTCTTTTCACCTTGATGACGACCTTCACAGCACCAACCCCGGCCTGTCGGATACCCGCTCTCGCCTGTTCAGCATCCTTGGTCGTTTCAACCGCCAGTACGCGCCGCACCGCGGTGGCACGTTTGCGCCGTTCAGGTGGTTTCGCCGTGCTGTACTGTGGTGGCTCCCTGCTGCGAAACCAGACGGCTCCGACGCGGAGGTACTGCGACGAATGGGCACCCTCGATCCAGTCGCTCAGCTGGTCACGGCACAGATGGTGAACGTGTCGTGGGGCAACCAGGAGGATGCACCGCTTCTGTTGATGGAAACCGCGTTTATTCAGCCGCCGCAGCTACTGCAGCAACGACGCGACTGTAAGCGGAAGATCATGCAGGCGTGGCTACTCTTTTGTACGTTCGCGGTTCTTCTTGCGTGCTTGTACTTTTTCCTGTAGTCGGTTGCGAGAAGGTCAGGCAGTGACTCATCGCTCTCTCTCTTCTTTTACCAATTTGCACGACATGCGTTTACTTACCATTGCTTTCGTCATCCCCAACAAGAACAACATTGAGGTCTTGTCCGAGCACTGAAAACTGTCGACGTGAAACGTGACGACTTTCGCTGTCTGCTGTTGTCTGTTGCCGCCGGCGCCGCCCATGACCGCTGATGTGTGGTGGTTACACGGACTCTCTGCTTTTCCTCGCCGCACACCGCTCAGCATGCGTCCACTGACGTGATCACAGCTGCTTCGTGTTCTGCTGTCGGCCTCCTTTGGCCGCGACACACACACACACACAAACTGCTTCTTCACGTTTCTACCGACTAGTGCGGCTGCATCTGAACAACACGATACGCCAGACGCGTGCATTCACACATTCCTCTCTCTCTCTCTCTAACCTTCCCTTCTACATCACGTGTACAACGTCGCAGCGCACGTGGCTGAACGAGTAACGACTACTAGGTGTGTTTTTCGTTAATATATTTTTGTTGTTTTTAGGTGAGAATACACTGACTCCGTTGGCATAGACAGTTTGCTTCAGCTCGCGGCGACTGAAAAAAAAAAAAGGAAGAGCTCCACACTTAGGCTTACACCACCACTATTACTGCGGTGATCCCTGTGCCTGTGGGTACACGCGCCATCGGTGTGACCTTGTGTTGCTTTTTCCATCCAGCTTTATAGAGTTATCTTTGTGTGTGCTCGCACCGGCCTGTGACCATGTCCGTCGGTTGTGAAAACTGGGGCCAGATCAAGCTGTGCAGCGTCAAGTCCGAGGTGAAGCTCGAGGACGGCGCGGATGCAAAGGCGAGTACCCAAAGCGTCATTCAGTTCTTGACAACACCGAGCGTGGGTCGCGACAGGGCGGCCAGCTTCGTCAGCAAGCCCATCTTCAGTGTGCCCATCTCAGCGGTGGCCTCGGCCTCTGGCACCACCAAGAACGACGTGACCCTCACCATGCGTCCCCAGGCGTCGGCGATACCTGGCTCTGACGTGGAGCTGGCAGCGATGCGCTTCGCCGTCCCCGATGTGTGCGTGGGCTATGAACAGGTCGAACAGCCCGGCAAGGTGATTCTTGGCGAGCTGCAAACCAGCATGGAGGAGTACCAGCGGCAGTTTCTCCGTGCTCACAACCCAGGTTCGGCGGACGATAATCTTCTCCTTCTCGCCACGTTGGGCAGCCGTGCGGTGAAGCGGGAGGACGAAACCGTGATTGCCGTCTTCGACGACCTCAACTTGTCGTACCCTTCGGGGAAGTTTAAGCTGGCTATCTCGAACTACAACCTCGTTCTTGAGGATAAGCGAAAGACCACCGCGGGCGGCAACATTATTTCGCTTCCTCTCTCGGATATTCAGCACCTGTACATCTGCGAGGTGCCCAACAGCTTCTCGGCGTCCGCGACGGACGAGCCGTGCGCGGAGTACATTGTGCTCGTGCTGAAAACCCCGGTAAAGGTGCGCACTGTGGTGTACGCGAACCTCGTCATTTCGTGTCCGGCGGGCTGGGAACTCTCCGACGAACACCCGTGGAAGTGTGAGCTCACGACGCAGAAGGAGATCGACGCTGTCACTGGCTTCGATGCCGCGGCCGAGGGTCGTGAGTGCCCTCTGGCACCTTCCATGAGTGGCAAGGTGAGCCAGATCATCTTTCAGACGATCAAGGCGATTGCCAAGGTCCCCGTGTACCCTGGCGAGAACAAGGACTACCACACGGTCATGACGCTGCGGCAGCACTCGTGCATGCGGTGCACCTACCGTGCCACAGAGGGATTTCTCTACGTTCTCGGCAAGGCACTCTTGTTCCTCCACCGTCCTGCCACGAAGATTAGCTACTCTGACATTGACCACGTTGAGATGAACGAGGCCGAAAGTGGTTCTGCAACCTTTCACCTCACTCTGTACCTCGGGGCCTCTGGTAAGGAGAAGGTAGTCTTCTCCGCGCTGGACAAGAAGGAGAAGGACGGTCTCCTCAAATACCTGGAAACAAAGGTGAAGGTGGTGCGCATTGGCATCGACGCCGACGACGAGGACGAAGAAGACGACGAAGACGAGGAGGACGGGAGCGGTGAGGACGACAGCGATGACAGCGGCGACAGCGGCGACGACGACGACTTCAGTGACGACCTCGATGACGACGACTCGGACGATGGCGCAAAGCCGTCGAAGAAGCGCAAGCGCGATGAAAAGCCCGAGAAGAAGGAGAAAAAACACAAGAAGGAAAAGAAGGAGAAGAAGCACAAGAAGGACAAAAAGCACAAGAAGGATAAGAAAGACAAGAAGCATAAAAAGGAGAAGAAGCACCGTCACCATCACCATGACGAGTAAGGCCTTTTCTGAGCGACATTTATTCTCAGTGCTGAAAGTTAGCCCGCGGAGTGGCCGGACACGACTCTCTTACTCTCTACTTTACTTCTTTTTTTTCTTTCACCTTCTGTTTTTTTTCTCTCATTGTTGTTTCCTGTTGTTGTTGTTGTTGTTGTGCGTGGCAAATTGTGCCTGCGCGGCGCAGAGGGCGTGGTTGGAGCGTTCGTGCTCTGTGCCGACCCGCTACGCCGTGACATTGATTTCGAGCTCTCCAGACGATCCCATATGGCGCCTATCTATCTCACCTAGCTCACTGTGCCCTATTCTCCCTCTTCCTTGGCCACTCAAGGACAATGCGCCGTTGTTCACTTCGCGCACCGTTCATCGCGGCAACTTCGGTTTCTGAGACGACCGGCTGCTCCCTCTGGTCATCCTACCAAGTGTGCAGTGCTTGCACCCCTTGACCAAGGTGGTGGCCGTGTACGGGCTCACCGTTGTGTGTGTCTGACCCTGCATGATCACCGGCTGACCGCCCCTCTACCAATCCCCCTTCCGCCTCACTCACTCACTCACCGCGTCCCTCAAGGACGTGGACTTTCCTTCTTTTCTTGCCTTCTGTTCCGATAGTTCGTAAGCAATGTCTGGCAAGCGCTTTTACTCACCGGGCGCGTCTGGGCCGGGCTACTCGCAGATGTACCGGTCTTCTGGTAGTCGTCCCCGTGCGAGCGGTGGCACAGCCGGGCGTGTGTCATCTCTCTCACCGCACCATGGACGCGGCAGCAGCCCCGGCCGTCGGTACGTGAGTCCGTCATACCTCCGCGGAAGCCTCAGTCCCGGTCGTCCGCGTGTCACGGGGCCATCCAGGTCTCTGGCAGTGCGGCCAGGAGCCTCACAACTAGGCGGCTCGACTGCGAACACAACACTGACGTCACCAGCCGATGTGCAGCACATGCTGACTGACTTGGTCGAAATTAGCGAAGCCATCGCCACGTATATTTCGCAAGACCCGAGCGTTCGCGTCGATGGCAACTCCTCTGTTTCGCAACAGCAGCAGCAGCAGCAGCAAGCGATGCTGAAGGCACAAGAGATTGAACGCATTGTGAAGCGCGTGGAGGCGCACTTTCTCGCCAAAATGAACGCACTGCAAACGACGAACCGCGACCTTGAACGTCAGGTGGAGCTGCTCACTGCCAAGCTGAGGGCACTTGGGGAGGCAACGGATCTGCCACGCCCCACCCACGCAGCACACACGGCTCCTGAGGTGCGAGAGGGACTTCGTCAGCAGGAGGAGGCGTTAGATGAGCTGGATAAGACGTGGGGGTCCCTTCGCGGGGACAATGAACAGGTGGACCAGCTGCGTCGCATTCTAGTCGCGGAAAAACGGCAGAGGCTGCTCGTTGAGGAGCAGACGCAGATGCTGACCGAACAGCATGCCAAGGTTGTCGGTACGCTGGAAAAGCGGCTGCGAAAGCAGGAGGATCAACTACGCGACTTGATCAGTGCCTTGGATCGCAATGGACACTCGTCTGCAGCGTCGCCGCCAGCTTCCGTGTCGGGAAGCCCTGAGAATAGTTCGAGTGCTGTGCGGGGCGCCACCACGCCACGGCACTTGCTTCGCCAGCAACTGGCGCAGCACCAGCAAACGCAGCGTGCACTCCAAGCATATCAGGAACATCTCGCTAACGGGAAACTTCCAGTCGACCTCGCGGACGACACAGACGACCTTGGCTTTGCACAAGTGCAACGCACACTGGACTCCATCAAGAACACCCAGCCACTGCCATTGCCACACACACCAACCTCAGCGGTGGCACCGACCACAAATGTCGCGGAGACAACCCCCGTGGGTCGCTCTGGCCAGCAGCCGCGCATGGCGCTCGACACGGCGCAGGCCGACGTGGATGAGATCAGCGCATTTTTGGACAACATCACAAAAGAACTGGAAAGCATTAGTGGGGGTGAGTAGCGCAGACGACAGCGCGCTTACGTGGGGTCCGGTGGGCAGTGCTGCCTGCTGCATCTGTTCAGCAGAGGCACCCTTATCCCCCCACCTCTCCGTGTGCCGACGCTTTTTTTTTTTCTCGTTTGTACTGTTGATAGTGTGTTTGTTTGCCACTGTACCATGCAACGCTTCTTTGAAAAGGTTATACTGAACCTCGGCTCCACGCCTTGCTGATGATGACGCGAAGGAATGGCACTGCAAGGAAGAGAGAGAGAGTTAGATGGTCGCCAGTGTGCCTGTGCTCAACGCGTTGCTTGCCAGTTGCTCACTGGAGCGCTGTCACCACAGCGCACGCACTGCACGTGACAACGTTTCCGTTTCAGTGGGACGTCAATCGTTCCGTTGCTCTCCTATCTCCCCTATCTCTGCTCTTTTTCTCTCGCACCGCCTTTTTTTTGTTTGTTTTGTTCGTTCGGCCTCCTTGCTCCTGCTCATGTCCTTACCCCCCCCCCTCCCACACACACTTGTCTGATCCAGCTGAACCTTCCGTTTCTTAAAAAGGCCTGTAACGCGCTTTAGTGGCCTCTTCCTTTCTTCCCTTTTTTTTTGTTTCGCTCGACAATGTACGCAGTGTCCATCTCTCTGGGCGCCAGTAACGCGCGTGTGGCGGTTGCGAACCTGCCCAGCTCATCGGAGGCGTCTGCCGCTCCCGCCACGGCACCGATCCGTGTTCTTGTCAACTCGTCGGGCCACCGCCAAACTCCTCTGGCTGCAGCATTCGCAGACAGTGAAGTTCTTTTTGGTGAGAACGCGGTGCACTACTACGCGCGTCAACCACAGAAGGTTGTCCCTTATCTTTTTTCATACGCCTCGGTCGCCGCGTGCCTTGCGGACTCACGACGTGGCGACGATGCAAAGGAGCAGACACTTGATCAGTTCTTACAGCGCGTTGTGGAAGAGGCTGCGCAGAAGAAGTACAAGAGCCACTGCTCCCTCTGCGAGGAGCCCGACACGGACGTGCAGAAGGCGCGCCGTGGCTTCCTTTACGACGCGATGCAGGGCGACGACACGGTAGAGAAGTTCGTGTCCGCCGAGGATCTCTTCGTGCAGTTTCTGAACTACATCAAGGAGCACTGTGTGGACGGTGCGTGCGGTCTGTCGGGAGGGGGCGCGGAGGATTTTGCGAACGACGGTGTCAAGGGTTTGTACCTGACCCTTGTTGTGCCGCGCTACGGCTTCCCTGGACTGTTCCACCGCTCTACCCAGCAGTCTACCGCCACGGAGGAGGAGGAGCTCGTCGAGTCCGAGCAGCGGGCGGTCGGCTGGATTCTGGATGCGGTGCAAAGCTCCAGCTTCGACTCCGTGGTTCTGCACACAAACGTGCTGTTCTCCGACGAGGCGAGCTTGCTCGCTTTCGACAGCGCACCCTCCGCTCTGGGGAAGGGAGAATACTTTCTACTGCCACCTAACGCGGCCGTGGCTTCCCCCACCTCCTCGCCGATTGCGGAAGCGAACGTGCTGGTTGTAGACTGGGGCGCGCACAGTCTCTCGCTCAGCGTGCTGCGTACGCGCGGTGGCGTCCTTCTCGAAAGCGCAGCAGGCAACGGCGGGCGAGACGAGTACCTCTGCTCGACGATGGTGTCGTCCTCTTCGTTGCCTGAGGGTGCGGCCATGACGAACTACTTCGCCCGGACGCGCACGTGTGGTGGCGACGCCGTTGACGTGGCGTTGGCAGACCGTGTCACGGCACACTTTGTGAACCAGCAGCGTCGCCTGTTCGCCGGGCAAGTGAAGAACATGGTCAAGATGACCCAGTATAGCCAGCGCCTGTTCGCGGACAGCCGCGAGGACAGCATTGGCCGCCTTGTCGCCGAACTGATCCCAGCGCGTGCCGCGCGCCGCCTGCGCATGCTCATGGAGGAGAAGAAGATTGCCCTCAACACGAACTTGCAGGCGGCACACGTGGCAGTGGAGCTCGAGGCCTTCTACGAAGGGATGGACCTGTTGGATAACCAGACTCTGTCGCGCAACAAGATTGACACGGCGATGCGGAGCGACTGGGGCCTGATTGAGATGGCTGAGAAGGTGGTGGATGAGTTCATCACTGTCTTTGCGGACAAGCTCGCGGCGTCTCCGGTGAACTATGTCGTCCTCACCGGCGGCATGTGCCAGATGCCGTTTGTGGTGTCTGGTCTCCGCAAGATGCTGACGGACCGCGCTACCCCTGCACTGCAGGCCGCTGTGCGGGCGGGCGTGAAGGTGCTGGACTCGTCTCTGGTGGGCAACGGCACAACTGCGGATGAGCTGGCCTGCGTTGGCGGATGCCTTCACAGCTACCAGACTGCTCTCATCGACCGACAGGCCAAGGCGGCGCTGAAGGCCTCTCGTGGCAAAAAGGCATCGGAACGCGTGATCCAGCAACAAGCCAACCGCGAGGTCGCGACTGCGTTGGAGCGCGCCTGGCAGTGGATCGCGCGCACGGATGCGTGCGCCACAGCAAGTACTGCGGTGATGACGGAGACGCTGCACGTTCCCGCCCTGCGCCGCAACCTGTACGTCTACAGCGGCGCCGCGCTGCCCACCGTGGAGAGCAACACCAGCCTCTGCCACTTACCAGCGTCAGACCTGCAGGTGCTTGTGCCCGTCAACACACCTCTCCCAACACAGTTGGCGATTCCACTGACCGAGTCGTCCTCGTCCGGTGAGGGTGACGTGGGACTGTTCTTCTTTGTGGATGCCTCGCCCGCGGCAGTCTCGTCACCGAGTGCGGATAGCAGCGACAGCTTGTTGCCGGTGTCGTTTCTTGGACTGCACCAGCTGGCCGCGGAGGCCGGCACATTTGCTGTCGTCTCGCTGGAGTCGGTCGCTGACAGCGATGACAGCGACAAGGCACCGACGCTGGTGCTCAACACCCGTCTCGTGCGTGCGTCGAACCCGGGTGAGCTGCCTTTGTTGCTGACACCGGGCAACATCGTTAGCAGTGCGACGCCCATCGACGTGGTGTTTTCCCAGTAACCACATCAGGAACCCGCCGCTTAGATGTCGAGTGACAATGGTTTGCGGAACAGTGATTCAACGGTGTGACGATGGGTTGTGCTGCCACCAAAAACAAATTCGCATCCTATCCGACACGCGGAAATCTTAACTAACACAAATATATAAAACAAAAGACGTGTAACCGCAGGAAACTAAATAAATAAACAAATGGGTACTCAATATCAAGTGCCTTCTCACTCACTCGATGTCCCTCGCTCCTTTTTTCCGTCTAAAATGCAGGGCGTAACCTCCCGAGACTCACGGCGACACCACAACTCTCGATTGTGCACAGTCTTTCGTGATTCTGTTTGCGTGCTCGTTAGGGTCGTCATATTTGCTCGTGCGATTTTTCTTCGCTCCACGCTCTTCGTGAAGTACTCATCCACTCTCACGCCCCTTTCAACTGCGACTCGCTCGGGCACACACGCATTGACCTCACTACGTTGGAACTGTCAGCTGCCCTCTCTTCTCCGTTTTCTCTTTCCCCGGACGAGGGTGGGCGGTGGATGAGTCAGACCGTTGTGTGAGCCGTGCGGACGCCATTGTCGTGAAAGAGAAGAGAAGAGATTCACTGTCTCCGGTTTACCGTGGCAACCACCCCGTTTTTTGTACCTACCCCTTTCCTTCCTCCACCTTTCCCCCTCACTGTTTATTGCGTGTTGTCTTTTTTTTTTTTTTGCGCGTTGCAGGAGGTGAGTACAATGACAGCACCATCCGATCCGGCCGACACAGCGAAAAAGCCCGTGAGCGTGGCGAATCATGTCGAAGCGCCAAAAAAGAACCCGTGGCTGCTCAAGTTTGCACGCTTTTACACGACCAAGATTCCCATGGGTGTGCGCGAGTTTGTGTTCACAGGCCCACTACTACTGATTACCTTTTCCATCGCGTACTTTATCCCCGTCTTGATTCCCGCCGAGAAGTTCACTCAAGGCCTCACCCCACACACACAAGACATGCGCGAGTACACGTTGGAGCCCATGTACGACGAGAGGGGTCAGCTCAAAGGCTATCGTCACATCAATCACAAGGGCAGTGCTTGATCCCCGCGGAGGCGAGGCTGCGCGGCCCATTGCCACCACCTTTTTTCAAAGGGGAATTTTCGCTTATTTGCGATTGCACAACTGATAAACGTTCTACTGTTGTCAAGCAACACATACCGGTGGCTCGCAGATGCCTGCGCCTTTTCTTCTTCGTAGGTCACGCAGTGTCGTCATCAGACGGTCACCCAAAGCTCCACATGCGATGGCTGCATTCAAGCAGAGTGGGACCTGATCATGGGATCAAAATCACCAGCTTCTCCTACACTACTATGAGGTTGCCACCAACGCTATTCTTTCTTTCGCTCTTGTTTCCCTACCTCCCTCACACACACACACACACACACCGTGTTCCTCCTTCTTCCCCCGACACCACATTCGATGTCTCCTTCCCTTCACTCCCAATCTGCAAGCACGGGCTGTGGTTGTTTCCCTCGTACAACACCTAGGGTGCTGCATTTGTTCACAGTCTCTCAGAGAGTGACGGTTGTCGCTTAGCACACCCGCTTGATTGTTGTTGTTTCTCTAGTGAAAGAGAAAGAAAGAAACGGTCCTCCATGCGACTCACGTTGGATCACCTGCGGCGTGCACCGCAGTTCACGAACACGATGCTGCAGAGAGAGATCGACCTCCGTGGGATGGGTCTGTCCCTGCTGGACGAAACCGCACTTTCTCTCTTGGATGATAGCTTCGATGTGATCAACCTCACCGCTAATGCGTTGACTAGCTTGGAATACTTCCCTGTCAAGGACACCATGACTGGCAAAGATTCACGGCTCCAGCGTGTCGTCACCTTAATTGTTCACCGGAACCAGGTCCAGAAGGTCAGTGCTTCAACGTGTGCGTCGGCGCTGCCGCACGTCGAACACTTCCTCGCTGATCGCAACAACTTTCGTAATGTCAAGGACCTCGTATTTCTCAAGCATTGGACGAAGCTGTCCATTGTTTCGCTGGTCATGAATCCGGTGTGGGAGGGCAACGCGGAAGGCTACGACGCAGCCAAGCTGCGCGCGTTCCTCGTCTTCCTGTGCCCCCGCCTGAAGCTGATCAACTATGACCGTGTTACCCTCGCCGACAGGGAAGCGGTGGCGGAACACAAGAGCGAGTTCAAAGCCCTTCTGTCGTCGTTGGAGGGGGCGGGACCAGCCGTGGCGAGCGGCGGCCGCAAAACGCGCAAACGTGGCCGTGAGAACCGCGAGGCGCGAGAGGCGGCAGCTGGCGGGCCGAGCACTGATCTCCCCACCGGGACTGCGCCTACAGCGAATTCCAGCACGGGCGGGGCTGTGGTGGCGGACGCCATTGATGACGACGTGAAGCGACGCCTTGCAGAGCTGGAGCAGCGCCTCGAGTCTGAGGATCTCACAGCCGAAGAAATCGACGACCTGGAGCGTCAGATGAACGAGCTGAACATTGAAATGAGTCGGCAGGCGGCGCGACGCCGAACGGAGTAAGTCTTGGCAATTCTCTGAGGCGACGTGTGCAGGTGTGCCAGCGGGCAGCGATGCACGCGACCGTCGGTGTGTGTATGTGTGTGTGTGTATGCTAGAAGCGACTCTCGGTTGTCCGTGCGAGCTTACGCGCTGCTCACTGCGCACCCAGAAAAGAAGTGCGTGTTGATTGTGCTCTTAAAGTGAAAACAAAAGAAACAAAAAAGAGAAATGAGGACCGCCTCATCAACTCAGCTTCTCGTTGCCGTTGAACAGGGCGGGGATCTGCCACGGTCAAGTGGTCGTGAAGGCTCAGCCCCCCCACTGTCTTCGGGTCGTGCGCATCCTTGGGCTATCCTCTGGTCATTTTCTCCTTTCCGGAGGTGGAGCATCTACATATACGTGTGTGTGTGTGTGTGTGAAGTACGACAGGACGACACGCAGCGATACCTGTGCGCAGGCTATTCGGCCCTCTCAATCTCCCCTTCCCCCCGCATCCCCCTCGTCAAACACACACTCATTGCTGCCAACACCTTCTCTCCTCTTTGCGCTGGCCGAATTCCTTTAGCACCTGTAGGTCAGCGTCTCTCTTTTTCTTTTTACTTGTTATTCTCTCCGCACACCGCGTCCTCTCTGGTGTTGCCTCAGCAACTCGACTCGCCTGGTTGTCGCCGTTATCTACCGTTCACCCCAGTACACCACACACCTATTTCTCTTTCATCATGGGGCAGTGGCTTGCTTCGGCCTTTTCGTCCCTCATGGGCAAGCAGGAGGTGCGCATTGTCATGGTTGGCCTCGATGCCGCCGGTAAGACGACGATCCTCTACAAGCTGAAGCTCGGTGAGGTGGTCACCACCATCCCTACGATCGGCTTCAACGTGGAATCCGTTGAGTACAAGAACCTCAAGTTCACCATGTGGGATGTCGGTGGTCAGGACAAGCTTCGCCCTCTGTGGCACTACTACTTCCAAAATGCCAACGGCATCATCTTCGTGGTGGATAGCAACGATCGCGACCGTATTGGCGTCGCCAAGGGCGAGCTGGACAAGATGCTTCTCGAGGACGAGCTGCGCAACGCTGTACTTCTTGTTTTTGCAAACAAGCAGGATTTGCCGAACGCGATGAGCACCACGGAAGTGACGGAGAAGCTGGGTCTTCAGGCTCTGCGAAACCGCGTGTGGTACATCCAGAGCTGCTGCGCCACCACTGCCCAAGGTCTTTACGAGGGCCTTGACTGGTTGTCGGTAAATATCAAGAAAACGCTGAACTAGACGACTGTGTTTGGCTGCTATTGGTTGTGCGCGATCGTTGCCGTGGTGCGCTCGACTTTTTTCTGCCACCCTCCTGGCTGACTTCATGAAGAAGAATAAATGGGACTTGCTTTTTCTGTGTAAACTCGCTACGAGTGGGAGGTCTGTACCCGACAGAGTCGGCCTTGTGCGACCACATCGTTTTGGCGGGAAGCAACACACAGCTGGGCTACAATCTTCCAGGGCTGACCACGCTCTTCTGTCTTCCTGTGTCTCTGTTTGTGCCTGTGCCGTTCATACTGGCTCCTTTTCTTCTTTGTGACTTTACCCCGCATGTTTTCGTGCTTTCTCTTTTCCTCTGTGTCTACTGTATTGGGCGTTTGTGCACGTAGTCCAACGACAACGAAAACCCGTCACGCGTGGTGCCTGTGATCGCTTCATCGGTTTGCACCACAGAATGCTGTCCAGCCTATTTTCGTCTCCCTCTTCCTCTGACTCTGCGTGGGCGGTGACGTGGCAGATAAGCATGGTGCACACGTCGTCCGCCGATGCTCATTCGAAGCTCCGTTCGATGCACTAGGTGCCTACTAACGGCACGGCACCGGCCGGCCCGGCGGAATGTCTTTTCATGGCAGTACGCTGGCTCGCCGTGCACGTCTTCCTCGTGACCCGAGTATCTTTGACAACTTTTCCCACCTGCACCCTTGCGCTTGTGACGTGCTCGCACTCTTCCTTATCGTTGCCCGCCTTTGTGTACTGTCTCTGTCTCTCTCGACGTGATGCGCGCACTTTGCCCAGACAGAAATAATCAACATCACCGTAAAGCAGCTTGACACCCGTTGACCTATCCCCTGGCGGAGAGCTCACATTCTTTTTTTTTTCTCTGTCTTCATCTTCACATCAGTCTGTTTCCTCGCCGTCGCGTCCCTTCCCTCTTCCCTATTTTCGCGTACAGAAAATGCAGTGCCTACGACGGACTGCGCCTTGTTTGTGTGCTGCCACCAACGCAGCGAAGCGCTTCTCTTTTCAGAAGCGCTTTGAGGAGCTGAAGTCTACTCCTGGAAGTGCGATCGGTGGCGCTGAGTATGCGTTTCTGCGCGACCGCTTGGGTGAGTATTCCCAACTTCAGCAGCAGTACGCCGTGAAGCAAAGTGATGTGGAACGAGCACGACGCGCAGCGCACATGTGTGGACTCGAGTTCACCGGAAAGGGGACAAAGAAGCCCACGAAGCATCAGCCCTGAGTGCTGACCTTCTGTTTTTTTTTTCGTCACGTCGTCCCCCACACGCCCCTACTGCTCGCGTGCTCGTGGCGACGACTGTGTGTCTGCACTGTCCGCGTGTCCCCTCCTATCTCTCGTAGTTAAAAAAAAACTTTCTGGCATACTACCCCACTTATGCCTCTCGCCACGCACGTTGCTTTGTTTGCTGCTGTGGTGATCTACCACTGGGATCCAGTCCGTCCAAACGCTTGCGGGTTTGCGCTGCCGTACTCTTTTCCGTTCCGTCGCTGTTAGCGGCCCTCGGCGAAATGTGTGTGCCGAATGACCATTTGCGCCGGTGCTCACCTAGTCGTCCACGGATTCCTACACAAACTCATGACTGCCTCCACTCTCGCCTCTCCTTTCTGTGACACTGATGCAGCCACGATTGCTGATTAACAAGCACTCTTTTCTTTTTTTCCTTTCCTCTTGCCTTCGCAGAGTCGTTCCTGCCACTATACATTGCTCCACGAAACAATGGGAAGCTGGTTCTCTGGTCTGTTGGGGAAGAAGGAGGTGCGTATTCTGATGGTTGGCCTCGATGCCGCCGGTAAGACGACGATCCTCTACAAGCTGAAGCTCGGTGAGGTGGTCACCACCATCCCTACGATCGGCTTCAACGTCGAGACTGTCGAGTACAAGAACCTCAAGTTCACTATGTGGGATGTCGGTGGTCAGGACAAGCTCCGCCCCCTCTGGCGCCACTACTTTCAGAACACCAACGGCATCATCTTCGTGGTGGATAGCAATGATACTTCCCCTAAGCGTGTTGCCTTGGCCAAGGCAGAGCTGGACAAGATGCTGGTGGAGGACGAGCTGCGCAACGCTGTGCTTCTCGTGCTGGCAAACAAGCAGGATTTGCCGAACGCGATGAGCACCACGGAAGTGACGGAGAAGCTGGGCCTCCACGCTGTCCGCAATCGCCTGTGGTACATTCAGGGCTGCTGCGCCACCACTGCCCAGGGTCTTTACGAGGGCCTTGACTGGCTGTCTGCGAATATCAAGAAGTCGATGAACTAGGCAGTCGTGACAGCCCTCTCCCCATTTTTTCCGTTTTCTTTCGTTTCTCTAGCGCCGCACCATTAGTTGCTCCTCCAGTCTCTCCGCTGTTTTCTGTTTTTTTTTATTTGCATTTGTACTCCTGTGAAACCAGGTTTTCGCTCACTTGAGCTATTCGTAGGTTTCTCTCGGACTTCTTTCTCTCTGTTGCGTTCCTTACTCGCCACTGCCACAAGCCTGCACGCGCAAAAAGAATCTGACGGCCGTTGAACGTTCCGTACGGGGTGCCGTCGTTTTTTCTCTTTGAAGCCGGTGCGCAGGACCAGTCCGTGGAAGCCACCACGGCGCCGGGTGGTGCATTAGGCGGTCTCACCTTGCTCTTTACATATATATATGTCGAACAACGCGCGCCATCAGCAAGGAGCATTGCGAAGCAGAAGTCAGTAAGAAATGATTAAGGACATGAACGTGATGCACAACGGCAAACGAGCAGACAATTGCCCGTCTGTGCCTCGAGTCTGGGCTTTTTTGTCACTAAAACAAGTGCACAAGGGACGATGTTCCTGGCAAGCGCGAAAGCACGTGGAGAAATCTGATTAGTAGGAAGGCGGTATCGATACAGAGAAAAAAAAATTGGTGTGACTAACACATACATTCAAAACAAACAACAACAAAAAGACAAGCTAGGTGCGCTATGGCGTGGTGCTGTGCCTCACACCAACAGTACGTTTCCTTTCTTGTTTGGGCTTTCACGCCTCCTTTTTGTCGGCTCCCTTCTGATTTCTTTTTCTTCGTGCTGGTAACACCGCCGGCTACAGTGTGCTCCAGGTAAATACGTGTACTGAAACATCTCGCTAACGCAAGAAACATGTGCTAGTGAACAAATGACGTGTCACTCACCCGCAAACTACGGCGGGACGCCTACACGGTGTATGCGTGTGTTTCAACGGCAAGGGAACGGGGAGGTTTGTGCTCGTTGCCACCAACCTCCGCGCGCTTGGCGGTCTGCACATGGCGCTGCTTCGACGTTGACACCCGTCACTACGCCTTCTCGTTCGTGTCTCACCCCCCCCCTATAGAAGCTGTGTGGGTGCACACCACGCTTGTGCCCTCCCACTCGTCACAGGGGTTGCTTGCGGCGGTAGGACACGCGGCCGCGACGGCCATGACATGTACCACCACCACACTTTCCTCTCCGGCACGCCCCTCTGATTCGCCTCACCCACATACGTACTGTCTTTCCTTCTCACTGTTATTGTTGCTTTGCAATACCGTCCTTTATTATCTTGGTGCAGTCGCGTTAAATCGGCTGTCCAAGTGCCGTACGTGTCACTCTGCTGCCGATGTCCGTAGACGGTAAGAAGAGCAAGTCTCCGTCATCCGCGCGCAAAAGCGTGCCAGCAGCGCAACCCATCCCAGATGCGCTTTTCCCCGAGTTTCCAGCGCACTATCCTGACCTCCACACGCTCCACGATGATGACCCTTTTGTTCAGTCGTTTGAACGCGATGTTTTGTACTGCTCCTATCGGCAGGCCCTCACCCCGTCCTCGCGCACCCTCGAGGCAGCGAACTCTGACGCTGAGCGGGGCTCCTCCATGTACACTAGCCTGGCTGCTTCACTCTGGGAAACCAGGATGGGGTGTGCTGTGAAACAGTACGAACAGTGCCGCCAGCTCTCAGTTCAGCCATGCTTGGCAGCACCGGAAGAGCCGCTCACAGAGGAGACGGCTGCTTGCTTCAGAAAGGAATTTGCACAGCACGAAGTGCTTGTTGGTGTGGCCATGATCGCACAGTCAGCCGAGCATTTCTGCGGTGAAATCGCCACGGGCGTCGTTGAACAGGCCGCCTCACTGTACGTTGCACGGCAGCTGGATGCCGTGAAAAATGCTTACACGGCACTGGCACTGTGGGATGAGGTGCGTGACGCCGTCGCCACGAGTTTCCTGCCACGTGACGATCTCAGCGCGGTTGATGCCCCACTCCGCAGCTGTGCCTCCGAGGCCGCATGTCACGCGCCTGTTCGTGCGCTTCTGACTGCCGCCCAACTTGTCGAGAGGTCGCGCAAGCAGCCCGTCACCGTGCGTGGGTGTGGTCCACTATCCCCGGGACTTGACCGTGGCGCCACCGCCTTGTCACCCGGATCTCCCCCCGCACCGGTACCGACAGATCACTTCAGCCGCTATGTGGTCGAGGCCGCAGCGAGTCACAGTACAATCCCCGAGACTGACGTTGAGGACGAGGCTGGCGGCAAGATGAGCCAGCCACGCGCGTCCGCCGCCCCCGCGCAAGAGGACGCTCCTCAGGGCCGGGTGACGCGTCGTGCGAGGCAGGAGGCGAAACCTCCCGTGAGCGTCAGCGGTACCACCACGGCCACAAGAACGGCGACGGCGGCGTTGTCGACACAGCGCGTGTCTGCCCAGACAACCTCACCGCGAACAAAGCCAGTGAAGGTGCGAAAGCCAACGCCGCCCCCCAAACCAACCACGACAGCGTCTACCGGTGCACGCGATGTGACGGCTGCGAATGCCGCTGCGGCGACGCATTTGACCGCACAGGATGACCTCACCGTGGCGTTGCAGAAGGTGGCGCACTCAACGCAGTCTGCCGTTTTCAGTGCCACTGCACCGGCGGGAGGGGCCGCCACAGCACGGGACGCACCATCCCCGCCGACTCTGGCGTTGTCGGGCAAGCGCGAGCCCTCATCGTCCACGAAACGCAAGCCATTGTACCGCATTGTTGGCGCGGACGCGTTTCCTGCGCACGAGGTGGAGCGAGAGCAGTCGAAGATGCAATCCAGGCGCACCAACCCCAAGGTAGCCAAGGATGCGTCTCTGCCTGAGGCAGCGCTCGTCCCTGAGCACGGCACCGTGTATCGCTTCACTAGCGCAAAACCGCTCGACACGGACACCAAACAGGCGCGTGACGCCGCACCGGCTGCACCACCCGTCACAGACGCTGCGACCGCACGGACGTACGTGTCCACCGATGCCAAGCGAGCTGCGCAAATCAAAGAAAAGCAGCGCTTGCGGCGCGCTGAGGAGGAGCGTGAATTGCGCTTTGTGAGCGTTGCGGATGGTGAGGCCACACGAGCACTGTTAGAGCGCCAACTGGAAGTGCGTCCTCAGCCTGGTGTCGTGGTGAAACAAGCCGATGGGGATTATGGCACGGCGCCCCGTAGGCCTGGTGCACGGCCAACCCGACGGACCGACGAGGCCGCTGTACTTGCCGATGGTGGCGAGTATGTGACGCCTGAAGGGAAGAAGGCCTGGTCGGATGTGGGCAACGCCAAGGGTAAGTCCGCGGCTCGTGTGAAGGAGGGCAGCCGTGCTTCGGCCGCTGCTGCCAAATCTCCCGCTGGTGACGCCGGGAAGCTTCCTCGTGTTCGCTAGCCGCTGCGTCTGCACAGAACCACATATACACCGTGGAGCTGCACACTGGTGGTGCCAGCCTCTCACGCCACGCTTCGCGCACGGCCCTCTGGACGTCGCAACACTTTTTCTGGCTTGTTTGATCCTTGCGGTCTCACTCATACGCGTGGGCTTGCTCACTTTTGCCTGGCTGTTGAAAATGCGTGACGATGTTCTGCACACACCTTTGAGCTGCACGTACTTTTTCTTTCGAAGCCTCTACATGTACGAAATGCTTCCTCTTCTTCCCTTTCTCGTTGCTTCACGACGGGTCAAAACAATCCTTCAGATGAGTGCATCAGCCTCCGTCATCGGCACCGCCAGTCAACGATCCAGCGCAGACGTGTCTCGGAACCTACTCGGACAATACCGTGCACCGTGCAGCGACGACGTGCCCGTTGTGGCCTGCAACTGGTGATGAGCCGACTTACCGATTGAGCCTCTTCCTCCTCTGTCACAATGCAGTTGGCGTGGCGAAGGTCCCGGATGGCGTGCGTGCCGTCGCTGCCAGCACGGAGCGAATCGGTCTCCCTGCGCACGATTATTTGCTTTGCTATTTTCTCCCCTCACGTGGTCTCAACCTCCCCTCCCCCCTCCCCCTCCCATACCTTTCTTTCTTTGAATCGTGCGTGTGACCAACTCTGCGTGTGTGTGTGTGTGTGTGTGTGTGCCTGTGCCTCCCTCCTTCCCGCTGATGTACGTGGCCTGAACAGGTTCGTTTCTATCCGCCGTTAACACATTTTCTCCAGGTACTGCGCGGCTCTTTTGCGTGAACCACACCAGCTCGTGTGCCCGCCCCGCGTCACCTGTACCACTCCTTCCAACGGGGCGTTACGGAAGCGCGTCCATGGTCAAACGGAACACACCGTCGGCTGGGGGCAAGACGAAGCGCACGCCGTCTTCCCGCCAGCAACGGCGAGGGTCGCGTGCTGCCGACGAGGACGAGATGTACCAGCAGCCCGGCAAGCTCATGCTGAATAACCCTCTCATCCCTCCCGAGATGGACGAAGACATTGACGATGACTTGGCGTTCAACAGCGACGACGAGCGCATGTTCGGCCACCTGTTCCAAAAGAAGGAGGACCCGAGCTCGTCCAAGGCGAAGAAGAGGAAATCCACGACAAAGAAGAGCCGCTCCCGCGCGGCTGAAGACGATGACGACGAAGACGATGGCTACGGCGATGCTCTTGAGGCAGTCGGGAAGGCGCATGGAAAATCTTCGAAGGGTAGCCGACGACCGAAGAAGGGTGCGGCGGCCGACGACGACGACGACGACCTCTTCAATTACCACGAAGATGGGCAAACCAGCGACGACGATGACGACTACATTGACCTCAGTGACATGCTCGACCAGAGTATTGCTGCGGAGAAGACGCGGGCAGTGAAAACACAGAAGAAGAGGAAGGTGGCGACGATCCAGGCTGAGGACGGCCAGCAGGTGGCCAAGAAACGGCGCGCCGCTAAGCTCAACGATGATGAGGAGAACTTGTTTGGCAGCGCAGTGGTGAACGACGGGCCGTCCGCCAAGTCATTCGGATCGACACTGCGACAGCTTGTGGACAGTGGCGAAGCTCAGAGTGCGGAGGAGGAGAAGGCACGCCTCCGAATTAAGCAAGCGATGAACAACAAACACAACTTGCTCAGCACCGACATGGACGACATCACCAAGAATCGGCTCACCCGGCGAGAAGTGCGCGAGGTGGTGAAGGGTGATATGAAAAAGTACGCCCCACTTCTCCGGGAAATGTCCACCGCGAAGCACCTGCAGTTCCCCATGCAGGCGCCGGACAGCAACCCGACGCCCTCTACGATCGGGGGTATTGTGGCAGCCTCACGGAAGCGCTTCAAGGCCGCTGACGCAGCCGGGGCAGAGGTGGATTCGGCCAGCAGTGGCGCCCACGCACCCGGTTCGGCTGGCAGCTTGGCCACTCGCATGAACGCACTACTCGCGACGGCAGGCCTTTCGGGTCCGCGTGACCGCGCGGCAGGTGGTAGTACGGACGGAGGCATTGGCTCGTTTGTGGCCTTTGACGAGCAGGACGGTGACACTGCGGGGTACGCACCGCAGGAAGGACTCGGTGAGCGTCCCACAACGAATTACATGGCCAAACTGAAGGCGATGCTGTCGTACGAGAACAGCCGTCGCAAGCGGCTCAATCGCATCAAGAGTAAAACCTACCGGCGCATACTACGCAAGGAAAAGGACCGTGAGGACGAGCGCCGCCAGGCTGCCTTTGAACTTCTCCACCCCGAGCTCGCGCGAAAGCGTCTCGCAGACCGTCTCGCCAAGGCCCGTGCGGAGGAGCGCGTCACACAGAAACACAAGAACACCAGTGCGTGGGTGAAGCGGGCGAAGCGTTTTGCCAATGTGGACGAAAACGCCAAAGATGCGGTGAACGAGCAACTTTCTGTGCATCAGCGTCTCATGGCGAAGATGGACCAGGAGGCTGGCGAGGACATGACTGAACGCTACGATGCCGAGCCCGACGACGCCGGCAGCGAGGAGGAGGAGGAGCGGCTCGTCGACGAGCTACTGGCGCAGATGAACCAAGAAAGCGAAGGCGGTGCGCCGGTGGACGTCGCAAGTCTGACCCGGAAGCTCTGGGGTCTTGACGGCCCTGCCGGAGGCGGCCGCACCCCTCAAACTCCCACTGAGCGCGCGCGGGCGGAATTGCGGGAGATGAAGTTCATGAAGGCGGCCCGCGAGCGCACGGAAAAGGGCATGCAAGAGCGCACCGAATCACTCTTAGAGAGCATCCGACGTGCGCGATCAGGAGAGGAAATGCTTGCCGAAGATGACGATGAAGACATGGGGCCAAGCAGCACTCCGAGAAACGAAGGCGGCGAAGAACTGCCTGGTGAAAGCGGCGCAGCACTTCGCAGCCGCAAGCGATTCACTGCCCAGAAGTCCACGTCCCAGCGCCGCGCGGTGGAGGCCGTCGAGCTGAAGCCACGCACTGGCCTTCGGGCTGACGCCGCCGACGCCGCGCAGCCGGCGGACAACGCTGCCTGGTCCGATGACGCGGAAGAAAACGACTCCGCTGGCGACGGCACCGCTGGCGGCACTCTTGGCCGTTTTGCCGGTGACCGAAAGGACGCTCGACGTGCGACGCGCAGCACGCGTATCACCGTTCGGTATGAGGGTCACCCCAAACGCGCACGTGACGACCAGCCTGACGGCAGCGACCCGACGCTCGAGGAGCCGGCACTTTCTGACACGTTCGACGGCAACGACGAGACACACAGTGAGACAGCTGAGGATGACCTGCGGGCGCAGCAACAGTACCTCATTTCCCGCGCCTTCGCCAACGATGACGTCGACGCCGACTTCCTCAAGGAAAAGGAGGCGCAGGTGGAAATGATCATGAAGCCCGAGGACAAAAATCAGAACCTTCCCGGCTGGGGTGAGTGGGGCGGTGAGGACCCAGCGCTGAACCGCAGACATCAAGAGAAACTCGCGCACGTGGCGGCGCAGAAGAAGATTGAGAAGACCTTTCTCGTCAAGAGTCGTGCGGATGCTGCCCTCGAGCACGTCATTATCAATCACGATGGCGTGGAGTTGGTTCCGGACCGCATGACGTTGCACATGGTTCCTCGTCCGTTCTCAAATCCAACCGAATTCGCCCGCTCGATGCGTCAGCCTCTGGGGCCGGAATGGAGCTCCGCTCTGAGCTTCAAGGAGCGTGCACAACCGCGCGTGGAGGTGCGTCAAGGTCATACGGTGGCTCCTTTGGATCTCTCCCTTCGCAAGAAGACCACGAAGACCAAGCGGCGCAAAACAGAGAAGTCAAAGTCATCGTAGCCTGGAGTGTACAAGAGGTGGCACTACCACTAGCCGCGAAACGACTTCCAAACAAGAGACATCAAACCCTCTCGTGTGTGCGTTTCCTCTTCTGCCTTGTTCAATAGTGGCGCGAACAGCGCAAGTGTGTCTCCAGTTTGTTTTCGTTTGCTTTTCCGTTGATCATGGATTGTGTCGTTGTGTCCATCCTGTGCTTTGTTTCGTTCCTTTCCTCCTTTTTTTTTTGCACACGTTTAACGTAAGTCGTGCTAGGCACCGCTTGTAAGTCCACACGACGACTGTAATGCCTTGCTACGTGTTAATCACGTCGCTCTAATCGAGCCGATAAAGCAAAGCCAACATGGGTGGCACGAATGCGTCTCCCGCCCTAACGAAACACGTGTAGGCAACCATCAGCAAAAAGAGAGCGACAGAGAAGGTGCTAGGTAGCTGCTGCATGTCAAGCACACTACATGTCTCCCATCTGTGCTTCTTTGCGTGCGCACGGTGCAGGTGCCTGTTCACTGCCCGCGACTTTTTACTGTGCCACCCCGGCGCCGATTGCGTGTGCCCGCTGCCCTTGTTACTCAAGGCGACGCGTCAGCGGGTGACCGAGCTGCCTTGTTGGCGCAGACGAACAATGCGCCTCTCCCTTGTCTTCCAGCACTATTCCTGACGAAAGCCAGTTATTCACTTTTCGTATCTTCGTACCCGTGTCTCTCTCTCTTTCGTCCTGCTCGTCAATCGACTACTCATTCGTGACGCTGAACACTCGGCCGACAAAACCCAGAATAACGTGTGACAAGCGAGCACAGAACAAACTGCGGCGGTGGTGGTTTCTTTATTCAACGAATCGTGCATCACGGGGCTACGCTATCTTTTATATCTTGTTGTGTTGTGCCATCACACTTTGGTGCTTTGTCACAAATTCCGCCGTGTTCAACTGCTGCGTAGGTGTCCGTCGGTGTTGCTGCTTTTTTTTGTTGTATTATTCACATAGAGAAGAACTATGTCCGTCGTGGACAGTCAGCTGGCCGCCATTCTACTGGCGCTTGCCGATGCAGGCGACGAGACCATCGACTGCCCGCTCGGCACGTTTGCGAGGGATCTGAGGGACCAGATGAAAAACCACGGCTCAGCCTCGTTTGGAGACGCGCTGTCGGACCGATCCATGACTCTCGTGAAGGAAGAAGAGAGCATTATTGCGTCGCGCGAAATGATGTGCCGAACGCAAGATAAACTGAAAGCCGAACTGGTACGCGTGGAGGCGCAAATCCAGGAGCAGGAGCGACAGCTCGTCGCGGTGCAGCAGCAGAAGAAGGTTTGCAAGGCTGCGCTGAATATGTTCATTTCTGGTGACGTTCCCACGCTCACAAGTGGCGCGCCGCCGTCGTCCTCAAGCGCTCCGGCAGCACCAGGATTAACACCTTCTCAACGTAACGGCACTGTCGGCCACAGCAGTGCTGCACGTGACGGCGAGGACATTGAGAGCACACAGGCTGGCGACGACGCGCCTGAGCCGACTCTGCCGTCCGCCGTCGCCAGCGGTGGTGCGCCGCGCCGTGCGCCGAGCAAACCCGACGCCGCAGCCTCCGCCGCGAGTGCTACGCCACCGTCGCCGCGTGGCGGCGGAACGATGACCGGCACCGCACTGGTTAACCTGCTCCGGATGCCAGATGTGAAGGAAACGACACTGCTTCACGCGATTGACACGTACGAAGATGAAAACATCCTTCGCAACGCACAGTGGATGGCGTCGTCGACGTACCCTGACATCCTCGCGACACTCATCGCACTGGCGAAGCACCTTCCCGAGCCGCGGGCCCCTGTGCAGCTGGCGGAGCTGCGTGTGCTGCGACACGTTTTGCTAGCTGCTCCGACGTCGGCGGCAGGCAACAACAAGAATCTAGTAGTCATGATGGATGCGCTGGTGCGGCAGGGCGAGATCGTACCGACGCTGACGAAGCTGCTTACCAGCGTCAACGACGACGTTAAGTGTGATGCACTAATGGCACTGTCACCGCTCGTCTGCTCAACGCATCCGTTGGCTGGCACGACTGTGAGCTCCGCACTGTCTGCACTGTCACGCCAGGCGTTTCTGAAGGAGAATGGACTGGAGCCACTTGTCAACATCGTCGCCTGCAGCTCGTCGGAGTCCGTTTTGGAGCAAGCGCTAGAGTTGATGTGGGGTATCCTCTCCAAGGAGGAGAAGTCCGACACCGCCTTCACCGGCGGACGCTCCATTCGCTACCAGGTTCGGGAGCTCGGCGGCTTGCGTGCTGTCCTCGACTTGCTGTACACGGACTCGCTGGCGATTCTCGAGAATGTGTGCATGGTGATCGGGTACATCACGCGCGAGGAGTCGTCGAAGAAGGAGGTGCGCGAAATCGGCGGACTGGAGAAGATCACGGCGACTCTACGCCACCCGTCTGACTCTATCAAGTCGAAAATGGCTGGAGCAGTGTGGAACTGCGCATCGAACGCGGAGAACCGTGCCTTCCTGTCGCGTCTCGGCGCTATTCCTGCGCTGCTCGAGTTGCTGCCTACCTCACGTGGCACAGAGAGCACCTACGAATTTGTCCGCGAAAACGCTGCTGGTGCACTGTGGAACCTCAGTGTCGACGCCGACAACAAGACGCAAATTCTTGAGTACGGTGGGATTCCAATCCTCGTGAACGTCCTCTCTTCGTCCACGTCCACAGCTGTCGTCGAGAACGTCTCGGGCACGCTTTGGAACTGCTCCGCCGCTGTGGAGACGCGTCCACTGATTCGGAAAGCTGGCGGCATTCCCGTCCTGCTCGCACTCCTCGGCGGGGACTTCGGTAGTGGCACTGCACGCCCCGCTGCCTTAGTCACCAGTGATAAAATTGTGGACAACGTCTCTGGTAGTTTGCGAAACTGCGCCATCAACGACCAGAATAAACCGGTGATCAAGGAGGCCGGAGGTGTGGAATTGCTTGTGAAGCTCCTACGCACCAACCTCTTAGAAAAGCCGACGCGTCCTCTCTCTGCGGCAACAATCGACAAGGTGGCATCCACGCTATGGATTCTCACCATCGCGCCGGACATCAAGCAAACTGTCCGGGAGTGCGGCGGAATCGACGTGGCGTGTCAGATCTTGAGCCGGTCCTCACCCGTGTTAGCGGCGCGCAGCGCAGGCAGTGGGTCTCTCTTTGCCGCGTTACCTGCGCTGCCCGCATCAGCGACGAGCGGCGGTGCCGTCACTGCCGCCGACGCTTTCAAGTATCTTTACGCCCCAGCGGTGCTGCAGAAACTGCCATCCAGCGCGCCACCACTGTCCGTCAGCATGAACACCCGCGAAAAGCTGGTCGGCGTTCTACGCAACTGCAGCACCGTCCCGGAAAACAGACCCACCATGATGCAAGCCGGTGTCGTGACGTGCTTGGTCGCTGTTGTGCTGGACTGCTACTCCACCCACACTGTGT
Source organism: Wallacemonas sp. TrypX (assembly GCA_030849625.1). NCBI lineage: Eukaryota > Euglenozoa > Kinetoplastea > Trypanosomatida > Trypanosomatidae > Wallacemonas > Wallacemonas sp. TrypX. The sequence continues at coordinate 99,514 of JASANP010001112.1, forward strand.
TTCCCAGCCCGACCGATCACAAATCTTGCAGCCGCGCGTGTGAGCCGTCGATCCAGCTACGGGAGACGGTGGCTTCCACGCTGTGGTACCTTGCACGCGACGACAAAGCAACAACTGCTCAACAGGGTGGGTTGGAGCTGATGAGCATGTTCCTTGTTTCACCGCACCAGCCGGCCGTTGTGTTGGAACAAGCCGCTGGCGCTCTCTCGTCCATGTCGGTGACCAACGCCGAGAACCGTGACGCGATTCGGGCCAAGGGGGGGCTGTCCGCGCTCATTCAGCTGATGTGCGAAAAAACAAAAGTTGAGTTTCCCCCGCGGGCGAGTACGACGACACGAACGAAGACAGACGCCGCACCGTCCACTTTTACTGTGCTCAACGCCCTGCTGACTATTCGTAACTGTACAGCAAACAACGTCGTCAACGTGCAAGTATGTGCGGAGGCGATTCGTGCACCTGCCAGCTCTTTCGCAGACACACTTCTCTACGTCCTAGAAAGCGGCTCCGAGGAGTGCGCCAGGGAGGCAGCCTTGACCATCAAGAACATCTGTAGCAACGCCAAGGCACTGGACGTGCTCACTCGCCGCGGTGTCGAGGAAAAGCTGAATGCAGTGGCCGAGCGCTCGAGCAACGACACGGTCAGAAGAGCGGCTGTGTCTACTCTCCAGTCAATCACGCGATCAAAAAAGCCGGTTGCATAGTTGGACACTGCCCACTTTCTTTTTTCTTTTTCTTCTCGCTTCACGGTTCGTCCCTCTAACTGCTGTGGAGCGACATCATTTGGCGGGAGAGGCGGACCAGGCAGCGGCGTTCCACAGCGCTCGTCTCTGCTCCGCCTTTTTTGAAGTAGGCGTGTACCAGGCGAACTTAGAATCTTATCAGCCATTTGGTGACGTTGCCTCATCAGTGGGTGTGTTGTACCTCCTCTCTCGCACGCGTTTGTCCTTGGGGTTGTGCGTTTCCATTTGCTCCACTGCTCTGTCTTTGCTTGCGCTTTTGTTCTCTTTTTCCCTCCACTCTCCCCCCACCTTGTCAGCGAATGACATAACCGGTTGAGTGTGTAGGAAAGCTTCATTTCTCCCCCTTTTTGGTTTTGTCCCTTGAGCATTTTCGCGCCCGGGGTACGGACAACCGTGTTGGCTTCTAGAGAGCTTGTAGACACTTACCACGCACCCATACACATTAACACACAAACTCACTAAAGCTTGCTCGCAGCGTGGCACGCTGAAGCCGTTGGTGTCGCAAATCACTCGGTCTTGTCCGACACCACGCCGGATGCACACACACACACATGTGCGTGCTTGTCCATGCATGTCATGTTTCACACCGCTGTGGTGGTAGCAACCGACGGCCGCCGAGATTTCAGCTGAGCTCCACACCACTTCGAGTTCAGCGAAGGCCCTGTGTTGGCGGGCGGTGCTCTCACTATAAAGCACTCCGTTGCCATGGCGACAATTGCTTTCCCTCTCTCTCTCTCTCGTCGCGTCGCGTGCGCACGGGTGCCCAGACAATACCCTGCCTTGCACCTTTCCTTCATTGGTTTATTGCACTTCTTCTCTTTCCTAGCTGTCTTGTCGTTGGAAGATCATTATTCAGAACTGTTCAGTGAACCGATCTATTCACTTCCCATCGCGTCAACGCGTGTCGGTTGTGTCCGAAAGCCGCGTCCGGTGCTTTTCCTTTTCTCTTCCTTTTCCTTTCTTTGCTGCACTCATTCGCACGCATCTTGTCAGTGACCCCTGCTCTCGTCCATGCCTAGTCAGCCTTCCGCACAACCCAGGGACCTCTCTGGCAAAGACCCACTGTTCGTGTATCTCGCTGGTGGCTCGAAGGAATCCCTTCCAGCGGGCGATTACGTGCGGATCGTTGCACAGTGCGCCGGCGCGGATGGAAAGGTCACCCGCAACGACTTTGCCTTACACAGCCGCGGCGCACGACTCTGTCGGCTTCTTGATGCACTGCAAGACGCGGTTGATGTGGATCTGCGGCGCAAGGTGGACCCTGTCAACGGGAGTATTCCTCCCGTCACACTTCCGCAGGCGACGCGTGGCGGCTGCGAGACCATCTTCCGCTATCTCGACCTCGTCCAGACACGCGTCCCGACGCTGCTGAGCAAGCCGCTGCGTGCACCCCTGGAGGAGCTCGTGCAGCCTTGGGAGATGAAATTCTTACTAGAGGACTGCCTTGCTAATGTGGTTCCTGTCGATGGCGGCTTCAAAGGCACCACGTCACTCTTCAAGACGCTCGCGTCCAAGGGACCGCGCACGCTCGACACCGTTCTGGAAGTGTGCATGCTTAGTGACTTCCTTCTTATTGAGTCGCTGAGAGACCTGACGTGCGCTTTCCTGGCTTCACTGGCCCTGTCTGCCAACAACGAGAAGGAACTGCTTAATCTGTGCGGTCTCCAGAGTTCGTTGTCGGACACCGACCTCGAGCCGTTGTACGCACAGTTCGCCTTTTTGCGCCCGCAGGAGGACGTGTGATTCGATGAAGCGTGTTCATTGCGCGGGAAGCACGCTGCACCCTGCCATCTCGTGGAGAGACTGACCACTACTTTTGCTTTTGGTTTCACTCCCGCATATCCGGTTTGGTTTCAAGTCGCACACCGACTTCGACTCGCTCTTGTACTGTTCTCTGTTCTTCTCGTCTGAATGCGTGCATGTGCCGTTGTGCTTTTGGCTCTCATTTCACTGCGCAGAGAAGAAAAAAGAAAGTGGCTCATGTGGGCTGGCCTGTTTCGTGTCCACGCACCCTTTTCACCGTTCGCACAGCCCGGTCATGACACACACACACACACATACATATACTAACGCCCGCGCAAACACAGCACCGCAACGTTCTTTTTTTGCACCCATTGGCGACTGCCGTGTTGGCCAGTGTGGAGCGTGTTACACTGATTGTTCAGCCTCGTGCACACTCACGGTGGCTGGTGTCAGTCGGCGTTAGCAGCCTGCTCGTGCGAGTGGGTTTTTCCATCTGTCCCAATCCTTCTTCTTTTTCGATCTCCTGTGCTGTTATTAACGGCCACACGCCTTGACAACCCGGATCCTGCCAACAGGGAACCTGTAGTTTTGCAAGGTGGCGTCACCGCAACGTATCTTTCCGTCTTGTGCGCCATTGTTTTGCTCTGCGCTTGTACTTGTATCTTTCGTTGCTCTACAAGTCATTTGTTGGCTTGCCTTTTGCTGTCAGGCGATCTCGGAGGTCGCACCCGCCCCACGAGCGACCAGCTCTCTGCGGTGAGACTGTGCATAGGTATCGGATCGGTGGCTCACCATGAACAACGCCACCACCTACTTTGATGACTCGTCCAGTGCGTTCGAGGAAGACGACGATGTCTTCATCGACGACAACAGTAGCACCTCCACAGCTGGACCTCCTCCGGACTCACCTCCGACAACAGGTCGCTTTGGCCGCCCCTCGTGGAACCTAGCGACGCTAGAGCATCGCGGGAGTAGCGGTGGCTCACCACCGGACCGTAGTCACGGTGATCGCACAAACGCAACGGGCACGTTCCAGCCTATGCCCACCAGCGGCCAAAGCACGGGTACATACGCTTTACCCAGTGAGCACCACACGCGAACAATTAGCACCAGCAGTACTTCTGTGTCGCCGATGAACACGAGCATGCCTCAACAGGAGTGGGGTCGTTCATTTCGACTCTTCAGCACGACACGCTATATGTCTCCCTCTTCGCGCCGCCACGGTAGCGGGAACAACATGTCGAATAGCATGTCACCACACATCCGCAACGTTCTCATGCGAAGTAGCTTTGCGGGCGACTCTGTGGATCGTGGCAACAGTGGCCCACACGGCCATCGTCAGAGCTCCCTGTTCTCTTCGTTTCACAGTCCGGGTGCGGCCTCGTACACACAGCGGTCACCCGAGCTGCGCGCCAGCACATCAGCGCTCTTTTACGGCTCGCCGGTGAACGGCGGCATGCCGGCGCACATGCTCAGCAGCCCGCTGACGCAATCTGTTCACTCACCTTTTGCGGCTGGCAGTTTCATTTCCCCGTGCTACGGGTTTGGCGCGAGCGGGCACACGCAGCTCACCGCGTTCGCTCTCGGCGGTGGCCTCGACGAGTATCGTCAACTCTCACCCGCACAGAAGGGACTGGACATGCTTCTCAACTCGCTGCGCACGTACATTGCCATTTCGGGTGAGACAATCACCGTTGATGATGTGACGCACTCGCTAGAAATCAAGCGCGGTGCGATGATTGGCGTTGGTGGCTTTGCCAAGGTGTTCGTTGGCCTCAATACGGTGAACAGCGAACTCGTGGCGGTAAAGGAGATCAACGTGGCGAATGTCGATGACGTGGCCGCTCTGAACGCGGTAGAGGAAGAGTTCGCGCTGCTCCAAAGCATACGCCACCCAAACGTGATTCGCTACGCATTTTTTGAGCACAGCAAGTCGCAGCAAGTCTGCCGTATCGTTATGGAATTCCTGGCTGGCGACTCCACCGCGCACCTGCTGAAGCGCTTTGGACCCCTCACGGAGACAGTGCTGCGCAAGCTGGCCCGAGATCTCCTGCACGCCATGGCTTGCATCCACAAGGAGGGCATCTTCCACCGTGATATCAAGCCCGCGAACATTCTTGTCAGCCACAAGGGCGAAGTGAAGCTCTGCGATTTCGGCTGTAGCAAGCGCGTGAACGAGCTAAACAGCGCGTCAAACTTCATCATTGGCACACCAGCTTACATGGCACCGGAGCTGATCAAAGGTGAGGCGGACCACAAGGCGGATATCTGGGCCATGGCGTGCTCCCTGTTTGAGTTAGCCACCGGCTTGCAACCGTGGTACCACTCCGGGGTGCGTGACCACCTCCCGCTCATGTTCTACATCACCACAACGTCCGAGACTCCGCTCGTTCTGCCAGCGCAGGACAACGTGGCGGACTTTTCGCCCGAGTTTGTGCAATTTATGGAGCGGTGCTTCGTTCGCGACCCTGCACGGCGCCCCGAGGCAAACGAGCTGCTTCGGCACCCATGGATCAACGGGCTACCTCTCCCGAGCACTCTGGGGTCTCGGCAGCCAAGCAACATTTCCATTCACTCCGCTCGTCACGACTCGTACGACCCGTACGACTGGCGGTGGGCGGGTACCGGTGGACCCGGCGGCGCCACGCGACAGGCCGACTTGACAGTCAGTCCACACGACGGCACAACTGATGACGATGTGCGCAGCCTTTCGGGCTCAGTGGTGCCGGGCACGCCGGCCGCCGAAGCGGAGACGGTTTGCCAGAAGGAGCTGGAGGAGGTTGCAGCGGATATTGCCACGGACCTATGCAGCGCACTCATGAACTCCCCCGAGACCTTCCTTCGCTGCTGTGAACGTCGCCTGGCACCTGGTAGTGTGAGCCCGATTTCCAGCCACACCACGCCGATTGCGTCGCCATGCTTGAGCCAGAACCTCGGACGCACCTCCAGCTTCCGCACCGCCGGCGGTAACACGGTGACGCTGCCTGGGGGTGCGCCAGCCGCGACGCCCGAGCTGCCGTCCCGCACCAGTTCTCCGGATCACTCCCTCGTACATGAGAACTTCTACTACAGCCAAGCCCTGCTCGCGGGTCTGCCTGCTGGCACTTTTGTCTTTCCAACAGAAAGCATGGAGAGCACACCACAGCAGCAATTTTTGCGAATCAACGAAGACGGCAACCTCGACTTTGCGACCGTGCAAGAAGAAGACGTTGACTACCTTGGCGAATCGACTGTTCGCAAATCGACTGCTGGGGACAGCGACGGATTTCACTTCAGTAGCACGACGAGTCGCGCCGTGTCACCGGGCCGATGCAGCTCGTTCAGCCGAGGTAGTGTGAGTCCATCAATGGCAATGGACTCCCACGGCTCGCCTCACCGTGTACACGGCGGACACCGCACGCGAACAGGCTCTCCCTCGCGATTCCGCACTGTACAGGCGCCGGCGACGCCCCCCGGTCACCGGCACACCACGCCACCACCACCTTTGTCATCGTTGAGCTTGGCACGCACCCAACGCCAAAGCTCCCGCAACTCCAGCTGTCGTGGAGGTTCACCGCGTTCACCGTGCTCGGCACACTCCAGCTCGACGCACCACAGCGCGTCGTCACGGCCACTGCCAGGCATGTTGAAACCCGACGGAGACGGTAAGCTGCACATGTCGTTTTCTGTGAGCACAGCCCCGGGTCGTGAAATCAGCGTTCCTCTGGATGTGGACATGAGTGATGTTCACTGCACGAACATCGATAACCAGCCGAGCTATGTGGTAGCCATGTCTGCGAACGTCCGGCGCCAGCTGACATCTCGTATCAAGGAGGTGGCGGATCAAGAGGAGTTGTCTTCATCCCAGTCGCGCTCAGGGGCACCTGGGTCGCCCCTTACGGACGGACACCGCTCCGCAACAGGCGCGCTCAGCAGCGGCGCCCACTTCTACAACGCCCCTGGTTTCAACAGCAGCCACCGCAGCGGGCGCTCTCTCTCAAGGACGGCATTTGGCCACGGAAGCGCAAACACCAGCCCAGTCGGAAACAGTGTGGCTGGGTCGATCAATGGCAGCGCCTTTGCCGCTGACTTGTCACCGCAGCTCGGCGGCACCCGTTTGTCGGTGCCTACATCACCGCTTTTACCTCACCGACCGAGCGCAGAATCCGAAAAGAAATCTCCGCCGCTGCAACCGTCATAATCTGTGCACTTGTGGATCGTTGCAATGTTTTTCTTTTTCCTTCTCTCTCTTGTCCCCCTTTTTGCTCTCTGCGCATGTACAGTGCTCGTATTTTGTGCCTCTGCCCTCTACAGGCCGTTTGCGTGTGGTGACTTGTCGTCCATCACGACGTCTGCATTTCTTGCGTGTTGGGCCTGTGCTCTCACCACAGCGTTGGAACGCAGCAGAGCGGCGTAAACGCTCGGAGGGCTGTTCTTTGTGTTCCGGGTGCCCGAGTGACCCGCCTCTTCCCCTACACCGCCTGCGTTTGAGTGTGACACACACACGGTACCATAATTAGTGCACCACCAGCACAGCTGGGCGGTGGCTGAGCACACGTGTGGCTTGGCGCCAAATAGCTGTTTTGACGCATCTGTCCAACGCTCAACATCTCTGAAATACTTTCTTTTTTTTTCCCTCGTCGCTCGCTTCTCTCTCTCTCTCTCACACTCTCGTTTCTTGTGATTGTGCCACGTGGTAGTTCGCGTTGGTTGGCCGGTAGTGCGAGCGTCGTGTTGTCTTCTTCACACCTCTTTGTCAGCCGCACGAACTGGTGACGCCTTCCGGACTAGTCAGTTTTTTTTTTTTGCTGTCTGTCCCGCAACGGCGCCATTCATTTGTTCCTTCTTGTCACCTGTCAGGCGCAAAATATGGACTCTCTTCTGGCCGGTGCGCTGGCTGGGTTGTTCGTGGACCTCAGTTTGTTTCCCATCGACACGGTCAAAACTCGCGTCCAGTCAAAGGAGGGGTTTTTGGCGTCTGGCGGCTTCAAAAACATTTACCGCGGTCTGAGTGCTGTCGCGGTGGGGTCTATTCCTGGTGGTGCAACCTTTTTCCTTGCGTACGACACGACGCGTAAGGTTCTTTTCTCGTCTCTTGACGTTCAGATTGACGGCAACGCGGCAGCCGAGATCACGCCGCAAACATTCGTTGCGCAGGCTGCCGCCGCCATGGTAGGCGAAGCAAGTGCGTGCTGCATTCGTGTACCGGTGGAGATGGTCAAGCAGCAAATGCAAGCCGGGCACCATAACTCGATGACAGAGGCGGTGAGGTGTATTACCAATCAAATGCCGCCAGTGAACGGAACGCCCGGGCCGGCTTTGCGCTTTTCAGGTGTACCGTATTTATTCTCAGGGATGAAGATCATGCTGCTCCGCGAGCTACCCTTTTCCGTGATTCAGATGTCTCTGTATGAGTCGCTGAAGTACGGAGCGCGCCGTGACGCGCAGGTGCAGCAATACTACGGCTACGTGCTGCCGGCGATCGGGGCCGTCAGTGGCGGAACAGCTGCTTTTCTCACGACGCCACTTGATGTTGTTAAGACGCGGATCATGCTGCGCAAGCATCAGGTCGGCGCAAACGGAATTCGTGCTGCCATTCGCGAAATCGCCTCTGAGCCAGCCCGCGCGCATGACCGATTTGGGCAGGTGCAGAAGTTTTTCCGCGGTGCCACGACACGCGTGCTCTGGATTTCCCTCGGTGGAAGTATCTTCTTCAGCACTTACGAATACACCAAGTATCTGTTTCGCGTGCAAAAAGAACGGCGTGCGTCCCACTGATCTCCGCGCTCTCCAGCCACTTTGGCGTGTGGCCAGACCTCGTCGCCGAAGACGTAAGAGTGGGCGCCCGTTCACTGAGCTACACCGCCTCGCGCGCGTCTCTCTCAGGTGTTGTGCGTAAGCCTCTCCAGAACGACAACAACGTCACTGACGGAGAGCCACGGACCGCCGCCTCACGGGATACGTCTCTCCGAATTCATCATCACTCTCGCTGAGTTCTTGACGCTGTGCTGTTTGTTGGGGAATATGCACCGCAAAAAAAAAAAAAACAGGAACATCCGCCATGCACACTGAAAGAGACTGTCACTGATGTGTGTGTGTGTGTGTGTGTGCTTGTCTAAGCGTGCGTGAGGACACCTTGTACCCCACCGGCATTCCTTTATCTCCTACTGGCTGACTGTGTCTCGTCCTCACTTGCACTCACCCTCTCTCAAAGCGCGGGTTACATGGCCCTCCCACCTTCCGTCTTCCTACCCTCCCTTCCTGTCCTCCTGTCCCTCTCTCTTCCTTTGTCTGGCACTCCTGTTGAGTACTTTAGTGCGTGTAGTGTGACACGCGCATCGAACTGTCACATTAGTGTGTGTGCGTGCCAACAATGGAGAGCGGAGCAGCTCCGCTGACCATTCTTTTTGACATTGATGAAACGCTGGTTTTCGCTGTAGACCAAACCGACCATAGATGGACACCAGAGGTGGCGACCGAGGTGGGGGGCCTGTCGTTTGATACTGTCGCTGGTGAAATGGTGTACCACGTAGTTGTGCGTCCTTATGCGCGGCAGCTTCTTGAGAACTGTGCACGTAAATACCGGGTCGGGTTTTTCACGGCGGCGGAGAGAATCTACGCAGAGCCAATCATTCAGCAACTACTATCTACAGTCGCACCCGACATGTGCTTTTTCCGTGACTCGTGCAAGCCGGATGTGGTCGGCAGCGACAACGGACCGTTGTGTAAGGAGCTCACCTCTCTGCAACTTGGTGACTTGTCGCGCGTCATTGTGCTCGATAATCTGGCGCCAAGCAACATTTTGCCGGAAGCAAACGGCCTGTTCTGCCCGCCGTTCGAAGTTTACGGCGGCATGGGGTGGTCCGACTTGCGGAAAGACAAAGTTCTCGAATCTTACGAAACGATCATCAACTACGCAGCGGTATCAGGCGATGTGTTGGCTGTTGTACAGCGGGCCAACACAATGATGAGTAACAAACTCTCGCTCCAGTGACAGAGTAGCCTTGTGCGACAGAGATGCGCAGGACTGGCGGCAGACAACGCGTGCTGGGGCATGTGAGCATGCTGGTTGACCAATCGGCTTCACTGTTGCTGGTGCACAGTGGCAAACTGAGAGCTTGACAACGATGCCTTGATAACTCACGTGACCTCTTCACGCTTATTTGCGATTTCTGTTTGTCCCCGGGGATGACGCCCTTCGTTCTCATGATGTTTTGGTGTATATGGATCATTTCAACAGCTCGCTGCACTTCATGCTGTGCTCGTCCCTACCTCGTTTCCCCGTCATTTTTTTTTTGTTGCACCGAGTGAATTCCGCGAGCTTACCTTTTTCTTTCTTTTACTTTGTCTCTTGACGCTCTGCTAGTGTTTGAGCATAAACAGTTTCCTCGTCAACCGAGTGTGCACACCCTTGTACTGCCGGTCCCCTCTCTCTCTCTTTCACCCTGCAGTTGAATCAGTCAATGAACAAGCCATGGCAGCGATTGCGTTCCTTACCGGGCCACGTGAATAATTAGGGTACACGCCCCCGCCCCCCCCCCCCCCCCACACACGCACACACATACTGCAACGGCTGAGGGGGCTTCCACACTGACGAAGTAAAAAGGGCGGAAGGCCGCGCAGTCACGGCAGGTGTCCACTAACGCCGCTACTTTTCACACAGCCCCCTCTTGCGAATTAGTAGGAGGCCACTAGTCTCATGATGTTCGTTGTCACTACGTGCAGGTAGACCGCGCCACTGTCAACGGTGCTGGAAGTTCCCTTTGCCTGTGGGTTGCTGTTTTTCGTTGCGGCCACGCACGTGGTTGGAACACTCTCACACACTTGCTCCCTCTCCTTCCTTTTTGCTGCTGCTTTTCGGTATGACTGCCATTCCCCCCTCCCTCCCCCCAAGGGTCGCCTCTCACACGCCAAGTTGCGACGTGTGACTGCCTTTCGCAGAGGACCAGGAGACTCTGCCGATGCGGAAAGCAGCGCAATGACAATTGATTTTATTCTGTTTGTCAACAAACAAGGGGAGACTCGTTTGGCACAGTACAATCGTTTCTTGCCTATTCACCAACGTAGCGCTCTGGAGGCGGAAGTTGTGCGCACCTGTCTGCAACGCAGAGACTCCGATTGCAACGTGGTTGACTTTATGCAGTATCGGCTAGTGTACCGACGATACGCCTCCCTATTTTGCATTGTTGGTACCCGTGGGAGCCCCCTCGGTACCAAAGGAGGAGCCTCCAGTGCACTGGATAACGCTGAGAATGAACTTGCTGTGCTCGAATTTATTCACTGCGTGGTGGAGGCTCTAGACAAATACTTTGAAAATGTCTGTGAACTGGACCTGCTGTTTAATGTCGAGAAGGCACACTTTCTCCTCCAGGAGATGTTTTGCAATGGCATGGTGGCGGAAACGAATCATGCCAACGTCCTGCAAAACACCATCTTGATGGACCGCGAGGAGCGCCAAGCACCCCCACAGTAGCAGCGCGTGCTCTCGCCCTCTCACACGCGCAAACGCCCTTCTCTTTGCAGCGGGTGGACTGCGACTGTCTCCACTACTCTCTTTGTGGCTCACCCGTGCCTGTGAGCCCCTCACCACTTCCACCGTTCAGAGTTTGCTGCCAGGCGTACAACGCCTCCTTGTAGCTGTGCACATGGTGCCAGCGATACCAAAGCAACAAGAAATGCGTTAATGACTGCGCTACACGCGGTTCCAGGACGCTCGTCTGCGTTGGCTCGTGGACCCCTTCGCGAACCGGCGTCGCCGCAGCGTTGACGTGCCTAGAGATTTCCCGCACGGTACTCTTGTATCACTGTGCACCACCGCACACACTACTCACGACACACTTTCGTCCCTCTCTCTTTCTCTTTCTATTATCCTCCATCCTTCATCCACGCTCCCACCTCTACCCTCTGATCACTACTGTGCGCACTTCTCGCGCCACCAAGTCGCGCATTTTCACCCAGTCACGGCGGCCCGCGGCTCATGAGCGGCCCAGCTTCTTTTCGCACGTCTCCAGATGAAGCGCGGGAACGCCATGATCGGGAGCTGATGGAGGAAATCCGGCGTCAAAATGAAAACCCATTTCAGAGAATCAGCGACGCCGTTACGTCTCGTTGGCTGCATGCGTACAACAACTATCTCTACTCCTCAGGAGTCCTTCTAGCCGCATTTTGTTTCTGGTCCGTGTACCCATCGTACGTGCGCTTTCGGCACCTCCGCATTATGCGCTACCACCGGCACCAGCTGGTGTTCCGGAGGTGGTTTTTCGCCTCGAATCACATGCCTAAATGGGACAAGAAGTATCTGCAAGAGGTCGTCGTGCCGCCTCTGCCAGAGGTCGTGCCCAAGTCGGTTGGCTCCATACTGAACGCCCAACAAGCCGCCGCGACACGTGCAACGAACAAGGTGGACTCTTCACTGGGGACCGAGGAAGTGGCGTGCGCACCCAACGCCGTCTCGGTGCACGTTGACCAGGCAGTCACTTTGAGCCCGGCAGAGAAGGATGCACTGTTCAGTCGCACACAAAATCTGCAGGCTATATCCGCACTCCACGCAGGCGGGAGTGCAAGAAGCACCTTCGCAAAGGGAGAATCTCAAGAGTGCGAGCGTGCATTCGCGAAGGCACTGCAACACATCAATGAGATCTACTACAAAAATGACGTGAACAGGTTCACCGAGCAGTTTCAGGCCCGCCCCGATCCGCAGCAGCTCACAAATGACATCAAGGAAGCTGTGAAGCAGGCCAGGTCCAAGGTAGTTTTGATCGAAACGCACGACACTGTTGGAAGCATTCCCAAGGGGTACGAAGTGTGGTGGCTGTCTGCCGATGAGGCGCGACGGACGCGCTTTTGCAAATTCTGGATTGGCGGTCTATTGTTTGCTCGTGTGCTGCAAGACTTGCTTGACATGCCTGAAATGCCAGACTTTGTCCAGTAACCTCAACACAACATGCAGCGGCTGCTCGAAGTGCGCTTGACGCGCTCAATCGTCGCCACCCACACAGACGTGTGGACAGAAAGAAAACAAAAGGCTACATGGCATCTTCCACTTCTCACATTTTTTCCCATGTCGCTGTTCGTCACACACACACACACACACACAAGCAATCACGTGCCTTCCCTTTCTTCTGCCGCTCAAGCGAGGGTTGCTACCAGCCGCTCTCGTACCTATGTCTTCATAACAACGTGAGCCCGCACAACAAAAGCTTTGCGCACGGCACTGCACACTCATCTGTGTGCAGACACTCACAATGCCCGTCGGACAAACACGCCACGGTGCTTAGTGGCGGCCGCGCCACAATCAGCCTGGTCTCTTCACGATTCTCACTTGTGCTTCTTTCATTCTCGTCACCGCGTACACGCACCACCCACCTTGTCCCCACTTTGTGTGATGCTATCCGTCTCAGCTACTCCCCCTGCATCCATCATTCAAATCAAAAGATCGGCAAACTCGTGGTCCACGACTGTGCTGTCACTCTTCGCTGAGAGTATCCAGATCTTTTTATCATCACGGTTAACCCGGATATTGAGCCCCTCCCCCCCCGCGGCGACTCTCACGCTACCATGGCTGACTCTTCTGCTGATGCGGTTGACCACGCGTTCTGGAGTACGCAACCTGTTATCCAGAGCGACGAGGCAACCGCGAGCGTTGTCGTAGGCCCTATGGATCAACCGAAAACAGTTGATGACGTTTCTAAGGAGCCGCTGGCCTTGGCGTCTACTTTCGAGTGGTGGACGCCAAACCTCGCGAGTGAGGAAGACTTGACTGCTGTTTACGAGCTGCTCCGCGACAACTATGTCGAAGACAACGACAGTATGTTCCGCTTTAACTACTCGCAGGAGTTTCTACGCTGGGCATTGACTCCACCGGACTTCATTCCGGACTGGCACGTGGCCGTCCGCCACAAGAAAACCGGCAAACTGCTCGCCTTTATCGCTGGTGTTCCCATGACAATGCGAATGGGTGTTCCCAAGACGACGACTGCACGAGGCGAGGCGAGCGCTGAAGACTCGTCCGTGGATACACACCGTGAACCGCGCCACATTTGTGAAATCAACTTTCTCTGTGTTCACAAGCAGCTGCGTGACAAGCGTCTCGCACCGATCCTCATCAAGGAGGTGACTCGTCGCGTAAACCTGCGAAACATCTGGCAGGCCATTTACACGGCGGGCGTCGTTCTTCCCACCCCTTTCTCCGATGGTCAGTACTGGCACCGCAGCTTGAACCCGGAGAAGCTCGTGGCCGTGCGCTTTAGCGGTATTCCTCCCAGATTCAAGAAGTTTGAGAACCCCATGGCAATGATGAAGCGTTACTACAAGCTGGACGCGCAACCTCACTGCAAGACGCTGCGCCCAATGACAGAGAGCGACGTGCCCCAGGTCAAGAAACTACTAGCGGACCAGCTGTCCAAGTATTCTGTTGCCCCTGTCTTCACTGAAAGCGAGGTGCGGCATTACCTCCTACCACGGCGCGATGTTGTTTTCACATGCGTGAACGACAAGGATGGCAAAATCCTGGACTTTTTCTCCTTTTATTCCCTTCCGTCCACTATCATCGGAAACAGCAAGTACAACCTGCTTAACGCGGCGTATTTGCATTACTACGCGGCCACAAGCATGCCCTTGCCCCAGTTGATCAAGGACATGCTCGTCGTCGCCGTCAAGGAGGGATTCGACGTGTGTAACATGGTGGAAATTCTGGAGAACAAATCATTCACGAGTGAGCTGCTGTTTGGACCCGGCGACGGCTACCTGCATTACTACTTCTACAATTGGGCATACCCAAAGATTCCTCCTACTGACGTGGGGCTGGTGATGCTGTAGTGGCAGCTAATGTCAAAGCCGTCACTTACGAGTGACTGGGCCTGACGAACGCGAGCAAGAGTACCACTCGCTGTTGTTGTTGTTTTCCGTTCTTGTTTCGCGTGCATACATATATCGTGTCTTCCCGGCCCAATTCATGCTTGACGAACATCTAAGGACCTCTCTTTCGGCTCCAGTGTCTGTGTCAACTTCTGACCAGTTTAAAATCATGATCACGACGGCGAGGCATCCGTGGGCTACACATGAAGTGAGCCTTCGGCTGTCTCTGTAGGAACACTCGAGGTTCTCGTGTTTAGTTGCGTAGACGCAAGGAAAAACGCACCATGAGTTGTTCCTGAGGGCAATGCCAGCATTCTTTACAGTGTCTCTGCCCAAGTGGTGTGGTTCTCCTGCCATCAGTGTGTCTGGCGAGCTCTATACGCACACAAATCAGAAGGCAGTCTGCTCTTAGCGGAATTCCACCTCTGGCGGCTTTTGTTTCGTGTTGTGGCCAACGTCCCCTTGAACTGGCGCCCATCCTCTTTCTTGTCCAACTGTTTTTCCCTTCTCTGCCACTTTCTTTCAGTGAATAGGTTATGAATGCTTGAACGTGCGCATCAACAACAAACCGTTTCACACACACACACACACACACACACATAGTTTCTCTTGCATCAATTCATCAGCTTGCTTCGTTGACGGGCCGTGAGCGAGAGTGCAGAGATCGCATTTTTCGGTGCTCTCAAGTTCACGGCGGTGCTGCGCCCCTCTTCCGATCAACAAGGATGAGCGCGCAACCGCCTAGCGCGTCACTACGAGTGTGCGAGGAGCTGCCGTGCCCTCCGCAAGAGCTTGTGCTTCACCGCTATGCACCCTACTTTGAGCTAAGTGATCAGACGCCCTTCGCACTTACTGCGGCCATGTTCCCGTCGTTGCAGATGAGCAGCAGCACTATTGGAGCAGGCACGTCAGCCGAGGGTCTTGGCGAAACCCTACGAAGGATGGAAACACTTTCGTTGCCATCCATCCCATCCGACAACATTCGCGAGGATATCCTGAAAGACCTACTACAGCGCCGCGCGACCAGATCTGCTCCCCCGGCCCAGCATGGAGGCACCTCACTGTTTCCATTTTCTCGCTGTGTTGAGACGAGCATATCGTGCTCCTGCACAGCGGCACCCCGACCTTTCCTAGGTGAGGCCAGCGGGGCGTCGTTTCGTGACAATCTGAGCTCTGATTCAAGCACGCACGGCGAAGCCACGCTGATCACTGGAC
This sequence comes from Wallacemonas sp. TrypX, assembly GCA_030849625.1. Classification (NCBI taxonomy): domain Eukaryota; phylum Euglenozoa; class Kinetoplastea; order Trypanosomatida; family Trypanosomatidae; genus Wallacemonas; species Wallacemonas sp. TrypX. The sequence continues at coordinate 115,047 of JASANP010001112.1, forward strand.
TCACCACGGGCGTTCTTCTTGCGTGGAATCTGCAGCAGTACAAGCAGCATCTGCATTCTCTCTGGGAATCGCCACACAGTCTCTCGGGCGGAGACTCCTACGCGGGTCGTGCGTGGGGTGCGGCCAAGGCGCCGCAGGGGGTCGCGCTCGTCGGCTGCCAGACACTTGGGTCGGTCACGTCCGTTGTCTGTTGCGATGAGGGTCGGATTCTCGTCTCAGGTGGGGCTGATGGCTCACTCTATCTCTGGGATGTCCTTGGCACGTATGTACAAGGACATCTCACGCCCGCGGCTGTCTCGACGGCTTCAACCAGCGACACCGCTCTTGCGTCGTTCGCCTCTTCTGTGCGCTACCGCAATCTGCTCGAAAAGCACAGCAAGGTGCATACCGGACCGGTGACGGCACTTGGCGCGCTTTCACACGTTTTCGTCTCCGGCGGTGCTGATAGTGTAGTTCGGGTGTGGCGTCTGCTCGTGCCGCCCTGCGCGGTGGCACCCGACACACCCGCGCCGCGATGCGTGATGACGCAACAGTTTCAGATGGCTGGGTGGGTTCGTAGCGTTGAGGCGTTTCACATGCAGGCCATTCTCGACGACGAGTTCATTATTACTGACGACGCTGGGTGGGTACTGCGACTACAATCCACCCGTACCGGACCGGCAAGCTCATCCGCTGCGGCCGAAGGTACCCGTACTGCCGAGGTCGCTGGCACTGACCGAGCCGACACGGGGGAGAAGCTCTGCCGTGCGGTTACCGGGATATCAACAAATTGTACTTTTCGGGAGAAGTGGCGGCTGCGCGCGCGCAGTGAGGAGACGCGCCGACTCGGGCTCGCGACGGGCGATCACGGCGACGGCAGCAGCGACACCATTGTGCGCACACTGACGGTCGGGGCTGATCGGCTCATTGTGGCCGTTGGCTTCAGTCCAGTGGTGCAGGTGATGGATACACATGGACTACAACCTGTGCTGCGGATCACACACCCATCACTGACGGCGGAAGGCGCACTTCTGCAGAACGGCGAACAGTCCACCTGTGCTGGACTGGGCAGGACCGGTGGCGTGGTCAAGCCGTCCGGCACTCCCGCGACGCGTGATGCGTGGGCCTCGCTGCAGAATGGGCCGCTGCGTTTCATCGACGTGTTGTACATCGACGAATGCGACGGGTTTCTGCTCCTTGACAGCCGCAACACTGTACTGCTGTATGACAGAGGCTTGGGGCGTTTTACCACGTCGGTACAAATCCCTGTTGCCGTCAACACAGGCTCCGCCCGAGCTGTTCGCAAGCTGCTGTTGCCGTCTATGGCACAATCACAACCGGTGCGAACATCTGCACAGGGTGGCGGCACGACACGGTCTTCGGTGGAGACGTGGGCCGATATCTCGTTCTTTGTGGCCGGCGACACGTCTGTTTTCATATGCGCTATTGTCTCCTCTGGCAAGCTTATCGTCAACGGGTCGGCCCACCGCGACGCTGTGATTGGAGTGTGCTCGCTGGCCAACGGGCCTACAGGCACTGAACAGAGTGGGGCGCCTCCCCTGGAGTCTCTGACCGGAGAGCGCATCGATTTCATCACAATCTCGCGCGATGCAACGCTTTGCTGTCTGGACAGCCACCTGAAGGTGAAGCGGCGGTACGTGGGTGCGGACGCTGTGGCAGCGTTGGCGACTGGTGGCAGTGCCCCCATCGCCACATTAGGAGAAGTGACTGCGTTCTACTACAGTGGCGCACTGCGCAGCGCAGTTACTGGGCACGAAAGCGGTGGGTTCAGCTTGTGGAACTGTGACGGCGAGCTGACCGACATCGTTGCGTACCCTTCGTCACACGCAAACTCCGTGTCGGGTATCTCGCAGGTGTGGCTTGACTCGCGTCACGCTCGCACGGACAGCATTCGCCTCATCACCGTCGGCTTCGACGGTTTTGTGCTGTCGTGGAAGCACGTGGAAAAGCGACACCCTGCCGTGGACAAGAAGCAGCACCTCAGCTGGAGTGAATTGGTGGCGGTGGCGGCTGTAGAGACACATGATGGTCCGGAGTCTGTCGCGGTGGCGGATCAAAGCGGAGCGGTGTTTCTGTTGGAGACGAAGGAGCTAACACCTGTTTTCGTGTGTGCCAGCCAGCTCCTGACCGTCACCCCCAGTTCCCGTTGGTCTCTCGATCACGTTGTGTTACCCAGGAAGTCACCCGTGGCGTATGGCCACACGGCTGCTGTTGCGTGCCTCTGTGTCGTATCTTCGGCGATTGTGTCCGCAGACGACGCTGGTGTGTGCCTTATCTGGCGAACCGCAACCCCGCTCGCCGCACCCGTGCGGGTAGAGTGGCCGGCTGCTCTCGGTACCGTGGAGATTGACTGTGTGTGCGCCGTTAACAGCTGCCAGTTCGTTCTCGCCACACGGGGCGGTACACTGCTACTGGTCGACGCCCCTGCTGGCAACTGCGGTACCGTTGTGGGCGTGTGCACCAGCGACCGCGACGTGTCGGCGTTGGCAGCGGTGTACAACGAAGATGGTTCGTTCTCTCTCATTGTTGGTACCTCCGATGGGCTACTCTCCGTAGTGCGTGGGTCGTCTTTCTTGCGCAGCGGCCTCGTAGCTGATCACGCGAAAAACAGATGACAACTGTTCCGCACTTGCATGAATGTAAATAAAAAAAAATTGTCAGTTGATTCTTTTTTTCCTGCCTTCACCTTTCCGGTGCAGGCGAGGTTTACCCATACTGTTCTTTTTCTTTTTCCCTTCCCCTTTCACCATGTTTCCCGTGCTTGTTTCGCTTGCGTTTCTGTGCTGAGATGCCTCTGTCTCTCTCTTTCTCTCCTTTCCTTCTTTACATTTTAACTTTCGTTTTGATACTGCTGCCCACACACAAAAACGTTTTGATGAGGAAATAAGCGACTTTGGTGACCAGCGCTCTCTCTCTCTCTTCGCTTCCTCTTTTTTTCATCGTCCCGAGGTACTGCCGAGGTCTTGACGCGAGTGTGTGACGTCACTTGCCAATGATCATCTTTTTGGTATTTGAAAACGCCATACCAGTTTGTTCCTCTCCTGTTTTCCTCCTCTCTCTGCCCCTCCTTTTCCTCTTCTCTCTTCACCACCATCCGCTTTGATCTGAGAGCTGTGGGAGCGCCTGGACGCGTCCCTGATTTCGTGTGTTGCAGCGCCTCGGACACCCCGCTCACTTCTTTGTTTTTTTTTTTTTTTGGACTGGGGCCATGCAGATGGCAGTGATGCACACAACCACGGATGCCTGTGTGCGGTCACCAGGCGTGGGCGAGCGCTATTTTCGCTCTTTTTACCAGTCTTTCCAGAGCGCGGCCACTCATGACGACACTTTCCGCGCACGTCTCCAAACAGCGGTCATTGAATCCGAGGCGCACTGTCGCGGCCACCTGGGTAATCTTGAGCAACGCGAATGCGCTGTTATTTGCCACGGCTTTGCAGGCGTTCTAGGACGTGTATGTCCCAGCATCACACGCGTGACGAGTCTTGCCGTGGAAGAGGCGGAAGCAGCCCATCGCCACGTCATTATCCGCGAGTACAGTACGATGCAACTTCAGGCATGTATCTACGAGGAAATGCTGGAGAGAGTCAACGTGGAGGAGTTCATCGAGCATCAGTCACGGGCCGCCATTGAAGGCAGGGAGGTGCCGGAGTGGGTGTCTGCCCGTCAACGGTATGTGTCCCGCGTCGGAAATGCTGCACAAGAAGGCTCACTTGCATACCAGCAGCAGCGTCATGGCGAGCAGCAACTCCAGCAGCTAGCGTTGATTCACACAACAGAGACCGAAGAGCGTATCGACATTGAGCGTCATCAGCTTCTGTACCGTGGTGCGATTGCGGATATTTACAAGAGGCGACTGCGCGACATCATCCCTAGGCAGGCTAAGTATGTTAGATCACAGATCCTTCTTGACACAGCTGACAGCCGATCCCTCGTTGCGCTGGAGTCAACGCAGAGGCTGGCAGTCACCTTCGATGAGCGTGACGAGATGAGGCGCATGCAGGCTGCCGAAGTACTAGCCTTGTTTCAGCTGCGCTCACGCAGTTAACGATGTACGTATCACGCCTACCTGTTACGCATGACTGCAGCAGCCACACTCAAGCCGGGCAGTTGATCTGTCTCCTTGAATTTTTCTTTCTTTGCTTTCCAGTGCGCTCTGGGAAGCCGACGCTGACGGTCGTTAATTTGAAAGCAGAGCCTCCTTTCACAGCCATCCACATTCCACACGTCAGTTTTTTATTGCCAAGGTACGATCTTCCTCTTGCAGCTGCATTGCGCTCCTGTGGCTCTGCGCAGCGTGCTTCAGTAGTCAGACAGCGGTCACCTCGGCCACAATCTTCCACGATTTCTGTGTATAATCCTGGAGATGCTCAACGTTCTCTCTCCCTCTCTTTCACGCACCTTTTCCACACTGATTTCCTCAACGATTTACTGTCCTTTGCTGTGTTTCTTCGTTTTCTCCGCCAATTCTTATTGATTGTCTGCAGTGCAGCACGTGACCCGCTGCCTTTTCGTGGGAACTTGACGGAGCCATGTCGTCTGACGTGGTGAGGCAAAAACTACAAGGCGTTGTGGCTGAGAGGGGATGCTTAGTACGGTGTCGTGATGCCCCGGCCATGCAGGTCGTGACGCATGTTGCCAAGTCTGACACCATCCGCGTCATCTTCTCACACACGGAGAGCGACGCCAGACATGAGGGTGGCGGCCTCCTGTTTGCGCGTGAGCGACCAGCGTTTCAAGACGCCGTGCAACAGTGGTTGGATCCTTCACGACGCAGGGAAGCCCGGACGCCTGTGGCCGCACAGAACAATGAGTCGGAAGTGGACACCGACGATGACGATGATGACGGTGACTAGGCGCATGTTGCACATGCATCGGTGTGCCCATCCGTGTAGTCTGAGCGTATGTGCGCGTGCTGTACTCCTTCACGACACGATGCACGTTCCTGTGCTTTTGTTCTCCCCTTTCTGTCGTCGTGTCAGTATTGCTTACCTGCGTAGCCCCCAGTTCCGGTGAATTTAGCCGCTACACCTTTGTTGGCGTCAATGCCTACTTACCCAATTCGCAAGTGATAGGACAGACACCTGTAAGAAATGCATCGCAGTTAGTGTACTGATCTTGTCTCTTTTTTTTTTCTTTTTGACATTTTGCTTCGCGTCTCATCCGCTCTTCTCTCCCTCTGTCCGCCTTTCAGCTCAGCTACACAAATTACTCCTGCAGCAGCTGTGCTCGCGTGCGTTAATCGCCATCTTTTCTCGTGTGCTGTGCTTCGTTTCCTTTTTTTTCTCTTCCGCAGACACCATGGTGGTGGAACGAGACCGCACCAGTGAACTGCGTGCTCTCTTCGATGCCGCCAAGGTCACGAACGCATCTCCCATAGGCGGTAGTGCCGCACATGCCGCACCGCGGTCCACTGTTCAGCCGATTCACAGCACAGGCGAGGTGCAAAACTTTAACAGGTTCGCCCAGACGTTTGCAAAGGAGATCGCGTCTGTTTCGGAGAACATCATGCGTCTCGCCAAACTGACAAGCCGTCAGAACGTGTTTGATGACCAGTCCTCGGAGATATCTGCCTTGACCCAAGTTGTCAAGGCATCACTTCAGCGCCTGCACAGCGACAAGGAGACTCTGGAAGAACTGCGGAGGCAGTCGCTATCCTCCCAACGAAATGCTGCACGTGGAGCGTCATTGGAGGCTTCATCGAACCATTCGACAGCTGTTGTACGGACGCTGGAAGGAAGACTCTTGAAAACCAGCCAAGACTTTCGGTCAACCCTGCAGCACCAGTCAAACAACATGAAGACGAACGCAAGCCGACGCCACCTTTTTACATCTGCTGACAGGCCACAGAGCTTCGAGAGTGCCTTGTTTCAAGACCAAGAACTCCAGCAGCAGCAGCAACAACAGCTGGTGAGCGGGAACAATCTGCAATACTATCGCGACCGCGCTCAGGCTGTCACAGAGATTGAGGCTGCCGTTGCGGAAGTTGGAGAGTTGTTTAATGACTTTACCCGTTTGGTTCAGGAACAAGAGGACACCATTGTGCGCATTGACACGAATGTCGATACGGCCGTGCGCAATGTCAACGCCGGCAGCAACGAGCTGATGCGTTATTTGGCCAACCTCAGCTCAAACAGAGGTTTGATCCTGAAAATCTTTGCTATTCTCTTCTTTTTTCTGATGGTGTTCGGTTTTCTCTTCGTCCGTTGAGTCGTTGACGAGCTTGCGCCATCAGTGGGCTTCGCGCGCGCCGCTATTCGAAAATGAGTGTCTCGTCATGCAGCAAGAGACAGCGTGTTGTGCTGAGCAAGGTTGGTGTCGCACGTTCCAAACACTCTGTTTGTTTCCCGATGCACGCAAAACAAACAAAAGATAATTGTCCAAATTCGTGGTTGTGTCTAATTTCACCAGTCAGCTCAACGACTATTCGACTGCAGGAGCAGCTGGTTGCAATGCTCGCACTCGTATTCTTGTGGCAGTGTCCGCAGTGCCCAAAGTCTGTCTTCTTATGCGTGACACTCTACGACCTCCACACTTCTTCCCAATTGCTTTCTTTCTTGCTCGAACTACAGCTTGAGATTGCATTGATTGCGTCTCATATTTTCCCGTTTGCTGCGTGGTGGTGACAGTGAGCGGTCGTTCTCTCTGCAGCGCTTGCCTGTTTCTCGCTTTGACTGTGCATTCACGTCTTCCGTCCAGTTGCCGCACCTGGAGGGAGGCGGAGTAAATTGCCCACGGCTTCATTTTTGTACTTTGTTTGTGTGAGTGCTGCATTCACCGTCGCGCAGTCACTGACGTGGCATCTAGACATTTTGTGCTTAGCTTATCTTTTTCTTTCTGACTCACCACACCGGTGTTGTTTGGTACGTTCGCTGGGCGATGAGCGCTCCGAGACTACACACAAGCACGGAACTAATTGTCACTCGTGCGGGAGGAAGCAGCGTCGATCAAGCGCTCGCACGCGCCCTCTCTGGACAAGACGTACACAATGGTGTTGCGCAAAATGCGTCTTTAGCACGTGCTGGGAACGGACCCGCGACGCCCGCAACGACAAGTGCCACCGCATCGATTCTACGCCCAGCCGTGCAACATCGACCAGAGTGGGCACAAGACTTGGCAGTGACCGCGCCTTTTGTTCTGCCCCCGACCTTCATTGCAGAGTCCGACACGGCTTCGTCAGGCCGCGTGCCTTGTGCGGCGACGTACACTGCGGACCGTTACGATCTGCTCTGGGTCACGAACTGGGCGCGCACGTATGGGTCCGATGGATTGCCGGAGTGTGCTCCGTCGTCTTCGTCTGTCTCCTCGGCCACACGTGTGCCCGACTCGCAGTGGGACACTCAGCGCGCGCACTTGAACGTTCTGGAGCACTGCTTCACCGCACTTGAGGTTGCCGCCCATGCGAGTCCAACAGCCCCTATAGACTCCATTCCTCTACGCCTTGCACACGGTACTCTGTCGCGTGAAGGGTCTCCGGCAGCCCTGGAGGCGATTCGCGCTTACTGGGTCGCGAAAAGGCACGCACTAGGTTCGTCGCGTCCGTTGATCCCCGCTCTGCACGTCAACGTCACACACGAATTCAGCGCGGTGGGTGCCCATGTGGAGCTACTCGGTGATTGCCCGCTTCCGTTCAAGCAGCGAGAGTGGTCTGCACCAGTCGTTCGACGAAAAGCCTACTCGACCAGCAAAGGTAAAGGTTGCCCCATTTCCGACGCGCAGCAGTCAGTGAAACAGCGTTGCGATGTCGCAGAGACGGCAAGGCAGCCGGAGCTTGTTGAGGCAGGGCAACTAATTGACCATGCTGCGCGGCTGAGTGAGGCCGTGCATACCCGCGAGACGCTGCGCCACCGCCACACTCAGCTGGCCTTGTACGAGATGGCGCTGCTACGACAAGGGAACCGCGTGAAACAAGTATCGGAGGGGTCATGGCAACGTTTGCGGCTCGTGCTGAAGCGTAACCGTGAGATGGACAACTGATTGGCGTCTTCGGCGGGTTGTTAGCTAGCTGCTTGCGCTGTTTTCGAATGGATAAGTAAATACCTCGTTCCCCTCCCCCTCTTTAGCCGAATAATCGGTCGCTTCACTTTGCTTAACTATCGGCGACAATCCGTTCACTCCACTCCGTGGTTAAAGTACGCACAACAGCAACGAACTGAAAGACTGACTCCGCCTGGCCGGCCAGTGCTTTTTGCTGTAAGCCCCCCGTGGTTTCCCCGTCTCTCTGTTGCACTGCTGAACTATTCCTCTTGAACGCTCGTCCCTTTCACTCTCTCGTACACGCAACAAAAGTAACTACCGCTAGATCGCAGATCAAACACCCATTTGCAGACAACCCAGCTCTTGTCAGCTTTCGTGCAGCCATGTACCAGATCCCACCTACGGCGTTTGCCAGCCGAGCACCACCGTCTGGCTTTAACCGTCCCCCACCCGCAGCAGCTCCGGCGGCACAACCACAGTCTCGCCCACCTGCTGCCCCTGCAGTTGCGCCACCGCAGGAGCACACCGACGTCATTCACGACACTCAGTTCGATTATTACGGGCAACTTCTTGCCACCGCAAGCTCCGACCGTACTGTGGGCGTGTACGTGGCGCGCGATGGTGCAACACCACAGCGGCTAGCCACACTTAGCGGTCATGAGGGACCCGTTTGGATGGTGTCGTGGGCTCACCCACGCTTTGGCACGCTCCTCGCCTCCGCCAGCTACGACCAGAAGTGCTTCATCTGGAAAGAGTCTCCGGCTGGTTCGCAACAGTGGCGCATCGTTCACGTCGTCGACACCCATACGGGCAGCGTCAACGCTGTGGAGTGGGCTCCCCAGGAGCACGGTCCGATTGTGGCAACAGCCGGCAGCGACGGCGTTGTGGCCATCACGACCTACTCCAATGGCGCGTGGCGGGAAAGTATGAAGCTGAGTAGCAACAGCAACCAAATCGCGCACGCCATCGCGGCTACCTGTGTGTCGTTCGCCCCGTTTAGAACGGCGATGCGGGACGCTGTTGTCCTCGCGTCAGGCGGCTGTGATTGCCAGGTCCGACTGTGGGTGGCCCGACCATCGAGTAACGCGGGATTTGAGCAGCTGCAGTCCATCGCCGCGCACAAGGACTGGGTGCGCGACGTTGCGTTTTGCCCCACGTCTTCGGCCACTTCATTCGTGTTGCTTGCGTCGTGTGGTCAGGACAAGACCGTGGTGCTACACCGCAAGCCGTGGGACCAACTTGCGGCTGAAATCGATGCACAAGACGCCAGTGAACGGACGTCCTCCAACTGGGAGCGCAGCACCGTCGCATTTGACGAGCCCGTCTGGCGGCTTTCGTGGGCACCATCTGGCCAAACTCTCATTGCGACCACCGCCGACGCACGCGTCTTTGTTGTTCGCCAAGGACACGACTTCACAGAGCCTTGGATCAAGGTGCCGCTGAGTGAGTACCAACAATAATGCTAGAGTTGTTGCTTGAGCGGGCTTCTGGGATATCTCGTTCGATTCGCGTGTGTTTCTTTTCCACGGTGGTATTTCTGCGACAGCTCTTCACTTCTCGCATTTTTGTTTTGACCGTGTCCACCGTCGTCGTCACTTTTAGCGCGATGGAAGATGGGCAACTTGTTCCACCGTTAGAAGTCACCACAGTTACGCACGTTGGCTGGTGGTAGAGGTTATTTTGAACTCTTGTGCTCTTTTCGTGCTTTTTGTTTGTTGTTGTTGTCCCGATAATTGGTGCGGACTCGCTGGACAAAAGTAGCTGTACGAAGGTGTGTGGGTGTTCTTGTCTGCAAGTGGGAAAGCAAATGGGCTACTTCTGTTGTTGTTACGGCTTTTTGTTCTCCAGTTCCTCTTTGTAAAGGAGGTCGCAAAACCGTGCAAGATGTGGAGAAGCACGGCGGCGTCTCTGCTACTTTCTTGACGTCAGACAGCATGTGTGCAGTGCCTCCCAACGGCCAACCCAGTAGTGGAGACACGTGCAGTACGTGTGAACCTAACCAGCGCTGCCCGTTATTCCGCTGACTATGCGGACCTGCTGAGCGCTATGTCTGTGGACCTGTACGGTGGTGTGCGCTTTGCGTGCCTCTTGCCAGCTGCACTTCCACAAAAAAAGGAAAAAATATATATAAGCACCGTGCACATTGCCTCTCTTTTATCTCCTGCTTCTGCGCCTCTCCTACAATTGGTGAACATCCGCCTGATCCATCTTAGCACAGTCATTGACTCTGATAATTCCCAGCTACCCTATAACAGTCCGTGCCAAACAAACAATCACAAAAGTGTGCCACGCGACGGATACGCACAACTGAGCCACATCGCATTACACGGCACGCAGTGAGCTATCCCACCCTAAAGAGCAAAAAAAAAAAACCGTCCTGTTTAGTGTTCCACTGCGTACCATCGTTTCCTGGCTGTTGCGAGACGCATCTTTTCTAATTTTCCACGGCTCCTCTTTCGTAAACGCTCCCTTGTATATTGGTTTCCTCCTCTCCGTCTTTTTGTTTTTCTCCATTGTTCTTGAACCAGCCTCGGGGGAAGAAAACAGCTTGACTGCGTGTGCGGTAAACACCCGGACCAAAATACAGCGCCGCCTTGCTGTGACTGCACCCTCTAGTGTTGGTCTTGGCTTGCAGTATCGCTTTCGCGCAACTATAAAAAAAAACTACCGACGCAGAAGTTTACGCTGTCAGACTGCTTTCTCTTCTTGTTTCAACCACACAATAGTGCCACAGTCACGCTTTGGCAGCATCAGCCCAGTTTTTTGACACAGTTTTTTTTTGTTTTGTTTCGTTTCCAGCGTGCTTTCAGCGACCACTTCCATCGACCACCCGCCTTTCTTCACGAGGCCATTTTTTTTTTCTTGTCCTAAGAGCTTTTTTTTGTTTCTTTGTCCTTCGTGTCTGCCAAGTTGAAAAGCACTGTCTTGAGATCCTCAAGTGACGCGGCTTCGCTGTTGATCCCTGATACTGAGTGCCACCCTGGTAAAGCGCTCACGGCGTGACGATAAACGAGAGAGCAGCGAAACCTCTTTCTGCGACTGGTCTGACATCGCGACTCTCGCTGCGAAAAATGCTTCCGTACGTTTCGCGTGACGTTGCCACAGAGCCCCCGACAACGGTTGTATTTGTGCGTGCCGGCACGGTGCCACCAGAAACGGTGACAGCAGCTGATGCAACTGCGTTTGCGCTCAGCGAGGAGTTTGTCGAGCCAACCGAAGGCTGGCTGCAGAGAGAGGGGAAGCCAACACTGACAATATGCTTCATGCACAGCTTCGGTAAGTGCACAGGTCGTGTCGCCGGAAACCCTTTTACGTGCTTCCAAATACACGTTAACCGCGCCGTCCTGCAGGCACTCAGACGCCAGTATATCAACCCAGTACGCCGCTTTCTGTCGCGCACCGTCAAAGTGCTACTCCCAATGGAGATGCGTCTGACACTTTGTGAGATGGCAGCCAAGCAGCTACGGGTTCAGTACCTTGAGTATCGCGTGCATGACGTTTCTCCCACAAGAGGCCTCGTTGAGTACGAGACGGAGTATCGAAATTGGCTGTTCTCGGATGCAACCCGTGCTACCGATCCTTGCGCTATCAATGCCACGCAGTGCCTCTCGTTTGCATTCAACGGCACTTGTCCGAAAGGCGAGGAGTGCGAAGAAATCCATGCGCCACCACGCTGTGCCAACGCCAGGGACCCTGCTCTTAGTGACGCACTGCGGCAAATAGGTGACACTCTCCTTATCCCACGACGCCCGCAAGTCGAGTGAACAAGGCCAGAACCAACCGCATCGGAAAAAGCGCCTTCGTGCGTATGAACGCGGCTCCCACGCGGGACGTGTCCTTTTCAGAGGCACTGGCCTCTTTTTTTTGTTTTGCACTCCACCGCCTGCGATCGCTTATAGCTGAGTGTTGTCCATTTGCGTCGTGTCGGCAGAGCTCACTGCTCTGTACACGGAGCGAGTATGGCGGTAGTAGTGATCGCGTGCCTACCCTGAGTGTTTCATTCCGCCTACCAGTGAATGGAGAGATGACTCTGGTTTGTCGGACGCTCAGTCACAGGCTCATCTGAATTTGCCACTCAGTTCTCGGGCCTTCTCTTCTTTCTTTTCGCCGTGGCACCAACTTTGCTTGTTTTGCCGCCAACGTTACGAGCTTTCTGGGGCTCTCCAGTCCATTTCTTTTTTTTTCCCGCATTCCGCTCTCCGAATTTCAGGCACGTACCAAATACCGCCTCAATGCTCGTTTCCACCGACTTCCCTTCTCTTTGATTGCTAGCTTGTTTTTTGATGCGGTGCTGTGATCGGGTTTGTGCCCGTTGTTTACTTTGTTTGTTGATGGTCTGAAACCCTTTTCCCCCCCCCCTCTTTCTTTTCCTTTTGGTGTGCGTCAGTGCTTTCGGCATTTTCGGTTTCTGCACCTTCTTCCCTGTTTCTCTGTTCCTTTTCGTTTCATTACTATTGGCGTGAGAAATACGTGTTTCCTCTTAACCCCTTCCCCCTCCCTTTTTCTATTTTTCTCGCTCCGTGCAAAAAAAAAAAGTTAAAAAAGTGCCTACCGACTTCCCGCCGGCGCTTGAACCCTGTGTCGGAATTGATTTACGCGGTCTCTGCATCTGTGACAGTTTAGCAACTGTAGCCAACGCTTTACGTTAGCTCAGTTAACTGCACCGTTCTGGCCCGCGTACGCTTCCCTCTCTCCCACTTTCTCTGTGTGGCTTTCATCTGCTCTCTTCCTCTCTCTCTGTCTCTCGAACATCTCTCTTCGTGTGTGTGTGTGTGTGTGTTTTTCGATCGGTTTAGTGTTGGTTTGTCCGGTCAAACAAGCAATTCGGGGGTGACCGGGACGCTCAAACTACAGTTGAGAGTCCAGCTTCGGCACGTGGAAGGTGAGGAACACACGGAAGGCTGGTTCCTGACTTCATCCTTGTTGAAGTAGTCCGGCACTTCTGATCACATCCCGCACACGCATACACACGCGCGCACACATACACACGCTCGTCTTTTTCAGCGGCCATTTTATAGTTTCTTCGTGGTGTGCTTGTTTGTTTGCTTTGTTTGATCATCGTCGCGTTGTGGGTCAATCATTTTAGTCTTGCACCCAAGCAAACGATTTTTCGTAAAAGTTGGCTTCTGGGTCTGAACGTACTGAAGCACAACTCTTGATTCCTCTTGCACTGGTAAGCCGACATACTTACTCCTTCCTTTCTCCACGCTTAACAACTTGACTACTCACTCGCTCTCAAATACATTGTTGGTAGCACGTTCAAGCTGTGTCACGTGTTTGCTCCTTTAGTTCGATTCTTCTGTCGTTTAAGTACTTTCCAAGAAGACGCAATACATATACGAAAGTCTTGTCAAGACGGAACACCACAAGTGTTTTTACTTGTCAACGGCATATTGTTGCGACTTAGCGTGACAAGCCCCCCTTTTCTTTTTCCCTGCAGTTTTTTTTTTTTACTTTCCCATTTTCCTGTCGTGAGTCCCTCCTAGGCGGGTCTGTGTGTGATTAGTTGAGGATTCCCCACGCATATCCTCAGTTTTTCCCAACGGACGCCATCCCTTTTCTTTTTTCTTTTCGCTTTGTTTTGTTTGTGTGACAGTGCTTTCAGCTGTCGTGACATATCTCTTGAAATACCACCCAGTCCTGTTGCATAATGCTACCCTTTGCCTGCAAGGATGTGGCGAGCGAACCTCCGACGACGATCATCATTGTCGGCCTCAACGAATCTCCGCCGCCGTCAGCAACAGAAGGTGCATTTGTGCTTGACGAAGGGAATGTTGAGCCAACCGAAGGCTGGTTGAATCGGGAGGGGAAACCGACACTGACAGTGTGCTTCATGCACAGTTTCGGTAAGTGCCAGGGGCGCACCGGTGGTGACCCTTCCACGTGCTTTCAGGTTCACATTAAGCAGGACGTGCTCTCGAAACTCCGAACGGCTTATTCGCTCCCCACCCGGACGTTTTTTGCAAGGCTCGTGCACGCACAGCTTTCAGAAAAATTTCGGCGCCATCTGTCGATGGTATCGAAGCGCGACCTCAAGATGCAGTATCTGGACTACAACATCAACGACGCACTCCTGACGTCTGGGCTGCTACAGTATGAGGCCACATACCGTACCTGGCTGTTCGACTTTGACAAATCTCGCGACGATGTCCCGGAGAATATCGTGTACCAGTGCGAGAACTTTGCCCTGTGTGGGTGGTGCCCAAATAACGAAGAATGCACTGGCATCCACGCCCCGTTAAACAAGGCTCAGGTCCGGGACAGCGTGGTGGCAGCAGCACTCCAGAACCTCACCAGCTTAGCAGAGTCTAAAGGGAGCAGCTCCCCACTCGACATGGGCTCCTCCACTTCGTGCACGTCATCTTTGCGTGGGAACTCACAGCGTAAAGTCGCTGCCGCTGCGCGAATTGCTGTCGATCAGTTAGGGCCAGCTATCCCGTCTTCCTTCAACACGCACAGCTCACTCCAATCTGGTGTGAGTCCACACCCGTGGTCGTGAAGGAGGGAAGCAAATACAACGCACACTGTGGCGCCCAGCATTTCGTTTACTCTCTTCAGAAGCGTCACGCGGAGCTACACACTCTGGCCGGTTCCATGTGGAGGTGTATACAGCTCGCGTCTGCCGGACAAGCGACTTACTCGTGCTTGGCCAAATACTAGCCCTCGTGTCTTTCTGTTTCAAAGCGTTGTTTTTTTTTCCACATTCTGGACCACTGAGACGGTGCGCGTCTATTTGCGTGCTCACGCAGACACACGCGCACGCGTTTCCTGCTTGTTCTGTCCCATTTCACTTCCTTTGTACTTTTGGCTCATTGCCTTCCTCCCCCTTTTTTGGTTTTCTATCTCCCCCCGCCTCTCTGCCCCTTTCCGCACCTGGCAGATTGAATTTCATGGTGCCTCGTGTCCTCTTTTTAGTATTTGTTTGTCCTGACTGTCTGTTTTTCACGCTTCTTCTTCTCTTTTTACTCTTTCAGTTTTCTTCATTTACTTCCTGAGTTCTTTTTTTTTCTTTCTCCGTGTGTAAAAACTGTGTGGTTGCGACGGCTCACCTCATGTACCTTGTTTTTCTTAGTTTCTTTCGTTTCTCATTGTGGCGGCAATAGCATGAAGTCCGTCGTTGGCGGTCTACTCCGTGATGATACGGTGTTTACGCTGTTTAAAGAAAAAGTGTAGCGCCTATTACTGTACCGTCTGTGCTTGTTTTCTTCTTCTTTTTTGTTTTGTTGTTGTTCGAGCACCGCTAGGGGTGTCTGCACACCAGATCAGTGCGTGTGAACCGGAACAGTGACCTTGTCTTGTGTATTTTGTGTGGTTCGCTGTTGTCCGGTAGGCAGTAACTGTACATGCCCGCTTTATTTTAGTTGTGGTGGAACGGTTCTTACAGGTGCTCACTGCGTGTCCTAAGACACGTCGTCGCACGTCACACTCGCTCACCCAATTTGCCAGGAGGTTCGCGCTATGAGAGACGCGAAAAAAAAAAAAGGAGCAGCAAGAATGTCAACAGTGAATGCAACAGTGTACTCATTGTGACACGACAGACTGGCGAATGAGCACCTTTTTTTTTTTTCTCCTGTTCGCGCGACAGCTCACTGCTGCCCTCTGTTTATGCACACCACGCCGACCACGCCGACCACGCCTGCTCCTTATGCCCGCGACGTCACAGCTAGTCTCGACTTGCTCATCATATGAAGCTCGCTCGTTCGACTCTGATGCACAGTCGGAATCGCTATTCTCTCTTGTATCGTTGCCACTGTCTCTACACTCAATTTGTCACGCCTCTCCCAACCACTTACTACCTTTTTCCCGTGACTTTCTCCTCGGCCACGTCGTCGCGCGCGCTATCGTGCTCCTGTGTTCAACATCTGACGAAAAGCAAACAGTGACTTCATAGTTATACTAAGCGAACCAAGTGGCCGGACCACCAAGGCCCACGCGCTCCTCTCTTTTTTTTTTGTTCACCGAATTACACTCTTTTCCATCGGATCACACCACACCCTCTCTTTTTCTTTCTCTTTCTTCTCCGTCCCCTCTTTCGTTTCCCGGTAGGGTGTTTCTGCTTGCACAAAACCGTTTATCAGTTTTTTTTCTCTTCTTTTCTGATCGTTCCACCGTTGTGAGAGATTAGACAACAGTTTTTTTTTTTGTTATTTGCTATAGCTGGCCGCGGTCCCGACAGTTTTTCTGGTGTTTTTGTTTTTCGTTTGTGCAACTTTTGTTGACTCCGTTTGCAGGGCTTTCCTCTCGCGCGAGTGACCTTAGCTAGTTTTTGTTCTTGTGCGAATTCCCTCGGGTCAGACCCACGGGCACACTAAAAGAAGAGAAGTTATTGGCTCTCATGTTCGACCAACACCCACCATGTGACGACACGCTAAGCGTCGGCACTGCTGATTCTTTTCAACGTTGTCTTGCGATGCTCTCAAACAGCGTAGCACCTCACCCGACCACCGCCACCACCACTACCACCACTGCCAGCACCGCGACTGCGTTACCGTACGAGTGCTATGCCACACGTGACCTGTTGACAGAACCTCCGACAACTGTGTGCATCGTGCCCGACGCCGCTACGGCTTCTGCTGCCCTTGCGCGAGCGGGTCTCGGCAACGATACGTTTTACGTCACTTTTGCAGATGTGGAGCCAACAGCCGGATGGCTCAGTGATCGTAACAACTCGACGCTCGACATTTGTTTCATGCACAGCTTCGGCAAGTGCTTCGGGAAGGCGAAGGAACGCAACGCGTGCACGTGCCACCAGATCCACGTGAAGCGCGCTGTGCTCGACAATTTGCGGCGATTCTACAAAAATCCCCAACGACACTACTTCTGCCGCACAATCAAGGCCAACGTGTCGGAACGCTTTGCACAGACTCTCTCCCTTTTTGCCAGACGCCGATTCTGCATTCAGTATCTTGAGTTCAAGAAAGAGGATGTGGATGTGACAGCTGGCAGCACCGCTTACGAGGTTTCGTATCGACAATGGCTTTTGGGAGACACACCGCCGGCGAACACCTGTGGTTCACAAGCCAGTCTGGCGTTTACGGACAACTATATTTCCGAATTCAACTTGTGTTGTGAGTTCTCACTTACGGGGCGATGCCCGCGAGGTGCGTCGTGCCCTGACGTCCACGGTCACACGGAAAAGGCCCACACCAAGGACAGACAAGTTCGTGCAGCCTTGGAGGAGCTGAAGCAGAAGAAACTCACCATGGATTTTTGTCAGACCGGCGGCGAAGCTGGCTACACTTCCCACATTGGTGCGGTCCGTGACCGCAGCCGTCGCGGTCCCGTCGGCAGCGAAGGTGCGTACTCTCAGCCGATGAACTACAACCAGACAGCGCCGCTGTATACCCACCAGCGTGCGCTTGCCCCTGTCCCGCTTCCGCAGGGAAACACGGGGTTCCGTCTGATGACTAGCACAAGCGCTTCAGTTGCCTCGTCGCTCGGTACACAAAACCTCCATGACCCCACGCAGCTGTGGACGGCCAACGGCGTTGCACCGTACTTCGCGGGCGGCGGCTTTCATGCTACGCAACCGACTCCCCCATACACTGGTGGCCGCATGACGACTCTACTTCCACAACCCCCTCCGCCACCCACACCGACAGCGGACCAGCGATCAACGCACGTCGGGGGCTCGCCACAGCCGTTCTTCTCCCAGGGTCCCCTCTTTTTCATCAGTGAGGGCAACGACAATGTTCTGCGCCTCATCCCAGTCAACAGCTATGGTGGCTACGCGGAGACACCGCAGCAGTCGCGCTGACCGTGCGCCCGGAGGCAGTCAGTTTACCTCGCAAGCACACGACACGCGCAATTCCCTGCGCGTGAGAAATGTACTCGACTTTCCCCCGTACTCGCCTCTCTCCCCATACAGTCGCGCCGGCCAAAAAAAAAAAAGCGCCTGCGTTTTGAGTATGGTCGATGGGGAGAAGAGAGAGAGAGGCACACGCTTGTGTGTTTACTTTTACGCCTACACTGTAACTTGTTTCTTCCCGGTTTCTAGACGGTATTATGGCGCGTGCGCTCTCGCTTTTTTTTTTTTTGAAGCTCTGATGCGTAACAAATCTCTCGCATTCAGCAAATGTCGGAAATGAGGGGGAAGAGGAGGGAGGGAACTGACGAAGGAGGAGGCTTTAAACGGGAAGGTACCTCGCGCCCCGACACGTGCGCAGGGAGAGAGAGAGTGAGATCCGACGACTCTGCACTTGCACACGCGGTGGTGATGAAATCACCAGGGCCCAGTGACCCACTTCACACTCATCACAACTCCGTCGTCACCTGTGTGCTTGCCTTGTGCCCTGTCACTGACCACTTTTTTTTTCTTTTCTTTTTGATCATTGTTCTCGATGCCGATCTTGCGTTTCCAGCGGTTCGACCTCTTTTTCCGTTCACTCCGTCCAATTCTCGTCTGCAATAGCGGTGCTTTTCTTCCCTCGCCCTCGTCCCCCTGCAGTCGTACGCGTTTGCCTAAACGCTTCTCTTTTTCTTTGCTTCTCCTTCTTGTTTTTGCTACTAATTTCGAGTCTGTCTGACAGTCACTCTTTTCATTAAAAGCATTCGTTTCCACTACCTTCACAGTCTTCCTTTTTTTTTCTTCTTCTTCTGCCGACTGTGTCTCTCCACGCCTTTACAGCCACTGAGGCTGGCTACGACACCAAGGTGCTTCCATAGTGTACACTGCAAAGGCACTCTTTTCTTCGTAATCCCGTTTTTCAGTTGTTGTCCCGTTACCACACGCACACCGCAACAGCACCCTACGACGCCTCTCTTCTTTTTCTCATTCATATTTGGCGACCGCCTTTTCGGTGTATTTTTTAGGGTGATGTGATGTAGGTTCGTGAATGCTGGGGGTACAACAACCGAAGCACAAATAATCAACAGGCACACACGGCAGGCTACGCGTGCAGCCAACAAAGATCAAGAACAACTGACACTGTGTCGGCAGCTGAGATTGCACGGCACACGTAACCCCGTTTTTCAAAAACTGTAGCCCCATGGCGACGCAGCCATCGCGGTACTCGTTACAGACTTTGAGTAACCGTCTACTTTAAATTCCGCATGCCTGTGACCCGTCGTAGCTCACTGTCATTACGACACCACTGTGTGAAGTTTCATGATGCTGACTTCTTTCTTTGCTTTTGTTCCTTTCGCCGCGTTTCCAGAATTTTTTTCCTTGTTCCTATGATTGGGTATCTTGTCTCGTCGAGAACAAGTAACCCGTCACTCGGCATGCTGCCGCTCACTTCAAACTTTTCTTTTCTTTGATATTTTCTCGGTGTCCTCTTTTCACTGTCCAGTGCTTTATTTCTCTCCTGTCTTCTCTCTGTTGACTGGTGCCTCTAGGTACTGTTTCTCTGCAATACTCGGGTTCAAAGGCAGATCTTCAAGTAGTCACGTGCTGGCATGTTTTCGACACCTTCTGACCTCACTTAGTGCCAAGCTGTGAGCACGAAAGGGGGAAGGGATGGCGTCAGATTACTGAGCGGAATAGTTGTCCTGGATATCCCCTTACGCACACAAAACGCAAGAGCGCAGAGGTTTTTGGTGTAGATGAGCTGCACTGACAGAGCTACCAACCAATGGACATGCGGTCTGGGCGCTGCGTTTGAGACGCCTTCGTGCTTTGCCAGCCTTTGGTTACTTTCTCCCTCGTTCTCCTTCTCTCATTCTCTCTCTCTCTCACACACAAACACACACTTCACGGTACGTGGTCATCGCTGAAGTGCCACCTACACGTCACTTCAACCTGTTTAGTGTTTGCGTGCACACGTCGTTCGGCCGTGTGTCTTCGTTGGTTCTCTCGCTGCTTGTCTGTCACACACAAGCGCTAGCGCGCACTCTGTCTTTTTACCTCCGTTGTTATTCGCCTGTCTCGTTGCAATGTCTGTGACTGGTGAACGTGACTCTCAGCAGCCGTCGGCACCGCGGAAGCCGCAGCCGTGGTTGACTATGCCCGGCGCTCCACCGCAGCCGGACTTTGCAGGCTTCCGTCAGCAGATGAACAGCATGTCAGACGAGAGGCGCCAGCTCATTGAGAAGCTCAAGGCGCTGCAAAGCGCGGCACGTGGCGATGGCAGCAGCGGCGCTGTTGACGAGGCGCGCAAGGCGGCACGTGAGGAGATGAGCCGAATTGAGAGCCAGCGGAAGGTGGAGAAGGACTTGCGTGGTGCCAAGGATGAAGAGATTGCGGCGCTGCGCAAGCAACGTCGCGAGACTTCCGACAAGCTTCGGTCCTTGGAGGCCAATCTCGGTGGCTTCAAAGACGCAAAGGATGTTGACGCGGCCATCACCTACCTCATCCAAAAGATGGAAACCAGTGGTGGCGGCCTCAACGCGGAAAAAAAGACGATGAAGCAAGTTCATCAGCTTGAGCAGGCCAAGTCATTGTTCATGGAGCTTCAGCCGTTGCACGACGAGATTCAACGACTGAACGACCGCGAGGTCACCCTGCAGCAGGAGTACCGCGAGATCCACGAACGCATCGGTGTCCTGAACAAGGAGTATGAGGAACTGCACCAAAGTCAGCGAGAGAAGGACCGCGAGGCCCGCGAGAACGGCGTAAACAGGGCCGAGATTTATAAGCAGTGTGATGAACTCCGCGTGAAGGTGACAGAGCTCAACGACAAGATGAACGCTCTTCGCGCTGATCACACGGCCAAGACACAGGCCTGGGACACTTGGAAGGTGGAGTCGCGGGAAAAGTATTTTGCCAAGATGCAGGCAGAGCGCGAGGAGCGCCACCGCCGCTATCTTGAGAAGAAAAACGCGTCCAAGATCGAGGAAAAGCGGGCGCGCGCACTGCAGCGACGAAACCCGTACGAGAAGGAGATTGACATATGTGGCACGCTCATCATGTACCTCCAAGACAAGCAGCACATGACAGTGCGCGAGCAAGAGGAACGCGCTAAGAGAGCAGCAGCTGCCACATTCGACCCCGCTAGTGCGGCACCTGCCGGCTGCGTCGTGCTCAACGAGAGCAAGTGGACCAAAGACTCGCACGCAGGTGTCAAGGGCAAGGCGTCCAAAAAAGGGCAGGCAACTCAGAAGCCGGCTGCCAACAAGGCGAGCGCAACAACAACCACAGTTAGCGTGCTTCAGCACCCTGAGGACAAGCGCCACCTCTTCATGGCCGTCGGCGTTGAGCCGCCTCTCACGCTGCCCGCAATCGCCGAGAAGATCGCGGAGCTGAAGGAGCGCCAGAAAGAGTATCAGTCACACATCACCACGGGTGAGTTGGCTCTTTCCAGTGACGATGACGAGGAAGAAAACGAACAGGGAGAAGAGCACCACGCAGAAGAACAGGAACAGGAAGCGGAAGAAGTGGCTCCTGCGCCCGTGCAAGAAGCGGAGTCCCGCGGCATTGATGCCGTGAAGCCATCTGGTCCTGAAGACGCCGCCGGTGACCTCGATGAGCTGTGAGTGCCAAAATGAACAGTGATTGCACCTGGCTGAATAACGATCAAGCGAGCGGAGAGCACGGACGAGTTGCTTCTCCGACAGTCCCTCACTCTGTGCAGCAGTGCGGGGACGTCAAAAAAAAAAACAGAACCAAGCAATGGACGATAAGAATGAAAAATACTCGCGCCGAATCGCGTGGGGAGTGAGAATGCACGACTTGGTAAGGCAACTTGAGACCCCACACTTGGTGCTGACGTATGTGTGTGTGTGTGTGCACACGACTGACAACAACAAGGTGCACAGAGAACGGCTGTCTGTCCACGCCACGTGTGTTAACTTGTTATGGTGGGTGACTGTTGTGCGTGAGCTGTGGGTTTATGGCTAACAGTGAATGAAAGAAACAAAAAGGAGTGGATCGCTCCCGTGCCTCCTGACCGGGGCGAACCTCATATTCTTTGTTTCCCCGGTATTCTCAACAGACGTCGCGCCACGTCACTGCTGTCCACAAAGTCGGCATGTGTCGAACCGCCGTTCAGCGACGTGCCCCAAAACAGTACATGCCTCTTGGCTACCATCAATAAATGTCGGTCCACCAGGCTCATATCTGCTTCTTCCTGTTCTCCAGCCCCCAATCTTCGTCTTTGTGTGCCGTGAGAGAGAAAAAGCAAAAAACGTACTCACTACTCACAGAATCAGCGGCTGCACCACCAACAAGAAAGCCATGTTTCGTACATCTTCCGCACGTCTTATCGCCAGCCCTACCTATGGGGGATGGCCGTGGCCCTCGAAGCTGCCGCTTCGCAAAGATTGGTACCACCGGCTTAGCCGTCGCGACAGTATCGCTGACGAAACACGCACGTACTTTGTTGTCGGCGACGTTCTGCTTCTCGCCGTGTTGGGCTTCTCTGCGTACCGTGTGTTCCTCCTCTCGTCGCGCACGAACTCGTACCAGACCCATCTGTGCGTTCTGAACAACTCTCCGCCGGCCATCGTTGCCAACGAGTTTGACTTTGGCAACGTCGAGAATAATCGCAAGGTGGCCCGCCACGAACTAGACCTGTATCGCGACGACGTGGTCAAATGCAAGGCTGCCGGTCGCCCAGTGGAGTCCGTCATCTTCAAGTACTAAACTGCCCCAGACAGCGGTGACGGTGTTGGCTCATCACCAAAGGTTGACGGCATTGCTGTGGCCGCGTGGCCGCTTGGCGTAGTTCTTTTTTTCTTTTCTCTTCTCTCTTTCCGTTTGTTTGTTTCGGTTTTTGTTAAACCTTACCTTCTTAGCAGTATGTGGGAAACGGCACCGTGTCCGCTTGATATTCCTGTGGGACGCCATCCTTGCGGAGGAATGCCACGGAACACATGCCAACACTAGACTGTCCGCGCCACTCTGACAGGCCAGTTGGGCAGCTTTCTGCTCACCGTCCGCGGGAGGTTTCACCTGCGCGGCGGACTTTAGGTATGCTGTGTTCTGTTTAGTGGTCTTTTTCTCTTTCCTAGCTGGTCCACTCGTTCTCTTCAGGCAAGCATTTTCCTTCGATCGCGTGCCTTCTGTTTGGGCTCGTCCCTTCGCGTCATTGGGGGATGGGGTGTTTGTGTGTGTATGCGCTACACGTCACCTCTTCACAACACTGAGGGTACACTTCCGCCAGCTCACGCACCGCGGAAAACACACCCCACAATACGGCAAGACCCAACGTTTCCACCTTACCATTGCCCCTTGCCTTTGCTCCCTTCCGTTCCCGCGCTGCATCTCCACGACTCTTTGATTTCGTGACCACTTCTCTCCCTCTCCCTCTCTTTTCCTTCCGCATTCTTTAGCCGCTTCCCCTGAGCGTTGTGGCCTCCTCTTTTCTTGCTTTCCCCCTTTCTTTTTCTTGCTTTTCTGCTTCAGCAGGATGAATGAGCCGGCTGAACGGGCTGCACGTACACACCGTGCGAAGAGGTGGTCGAAGTACCGATGCTGGATGGCCGCTGTCATAGGCATCCTGATTATTCTGTTTTTCCTTTTTCCCCTGAGGCAAAAGAGGTCAAAAGCGGCTAATGTTCACCGTCAACCGCCACAGGAAACCAAATATCGCTTGCCACCATACCCACAAGTGTACGCACCGCCACTTATGCCGACTGTGCAGCGTGCGCCCGCTGGAGACGATGTGCGTGTAGAATTTGTCACTGTCGGCACAAGTGTGAATAATATGATGTGTGCGCATTGGACTTCCTCAGTCTTGAGCGGTAGACCGACAACTGTTGCCGGTTACGGTAAGAAGCATTACACACACCAGGACAAGCTGCACCTCCTGAACCAAGCCATCGAGCTCAAGAAGATGCGTGACTGGGATGTTGTAGTGTATCTTGACCAGGATACAGTGTTCACCGGCGAAGACTTCCAGCCATTCATTGATGATTTTGTCCATCGATCGCCAGCGCACCCGGCCGACATTGATGTGCGCGAGATTCGCCGCGGCGCCATGGCTGCTCCATTGCGCCTTTCCACAGACCCGGTCTGCTGGGCACCGGCTTCGCTCAAGGAAATTCCTGAATGCGCAGAATACTTCAAAACGTTCGACGAGGCCATCAACCAGTACGCAACAACCCACGACTTTCGCTACCTGTGGCAAGCGAACACTTCAGTGCTGAACGCGAGCACCAACGAGTTGTACATCAACTCTGGCTTCTACATGGCGCGTGTGTGGGCCTTTCGCGAGCTTCTTGTCGGACAGTCGCGGTTTCTGCCGGAGTTCCCATACCCTGGCATGCAGCAGAACTGCGATCAGTCTGTCTTTGTTGCACTCTACATGGACCTGCGGTGGACTGAACTGACGCTGAACCTACTCGAACCGAACGCCACACGGCCACAACGTCCGGCTTTTAACCAATTCGGGCTTCACTATGGCCTTATCGACATCTGGCGGGTGTCTCCGCCGGCAACACTGGCGCACCTTCACGGTGTTCCCGCCCACCGCATCGATGCCTTCTTGTACGACTTGCCATATCACACCTCCATGCCTGAAGTGTGGATTCCGAAAGAACAGATTGGCCGCACCATAAGAGGCATTCTCCACGAGGTGGTGTCGCCGCAGCGATTCATTCGCGACGTGCCGCACCCGCCGCCACCATACGGCGCAAGCCAACAGTATCACCGGACACCTCTACGTGTCGCACGATCGCTGCTCGGAATGAGCCCTCGGCTAATTGACCGGTCTGCAGACGGCTCGTTCCCGTCCCTATTCTCACCGCTTATTCACTTCGCCGACCACCCTAAAGACCCGCGCGTAGAAATGTACCTTCCTTTTCTCGGTTGGTTCATTGCGATGGACCTTGAGTCGGGGCAACGGCAGCGAGCTTTAGAACTGCTTCGCACGACAGAGGTAGGTGTTGTCAATTCGACCACGGGCAACCTCTCCACGCTCAAACTGTCTGATCACTGCAGCGCCTGGATTAACCAATTTGTGGCCAACGGCGTAACCGTGTACTAGCACATAGAGCAGGTCACATGGATGCCGCCGCTCGGTATCTCCGTTAACGCATAGCGTCACATCCGTGTCTAGGGATTCTCGCGAGGCCACACGGTGATGATTACTTTCCTCTCCCTTTTTAACTTCTTTTTTTCAATCCGCTGCGGTGCACCTGTACGCACCCGTGTATGTGAACAAAAGAAAAAGCCAGCAGACTTTTTTTTTTTTGGCTTTCTTGATGCTTACTACTACCTACCAGCTGGCCGCACCTTTGCCCTAGCGGCAACAATGACACCTCACACCCACACACATACACAAGTGAACGGTATTCAACGCCGCCGCCTAGCCACCAGAATGCAGCATGGACGTCTCTATTCATTTGGTTTCACGGCTGATATGCGCGTCTGTGAATTCACAGGGACTGGGCTCGCGCAGCTCGCGTCACCCCCACCAGCACCGCGACGCCTGCAACGGTGCGCGTTGAACGCCTCCCCCACCGTACGACGCAATGGCTTACCTGAAGCCGCCGTCGCCCCCGCAGCCTCTCTCATCTTCCTGTGCGTCTCCCCTTCTTCCTCAAAATGGGCGCGGGCGGTGTCTCTTGCGCGCCCGCTTTTGCGCGCGGTGGCTGCGGGGCGGGCCTTCCTGCGCCGCAAACGATTCGCCGGCGGGTCTGGCGCGGGCCGCCTTGCGCGCGCGTTCTGCGCCGCCCGGTTTCCCCGCCTCCCGCCGCGCCCAGGGCCCCTCCTTTTTCCGCAGGCCCCGCCGGGCGGGGGGCTGGGCCGGCGCCCAGCGGCGGCCGCCCGGCCGGGGAACGCCGCGCGCCGGCCAAAGGCGACGAGCGAGGAAGAAGAAGGGCGGCGGGGGATGCGGGCGATGACGACTGCAGCACCAGACACAAAAACGGCGACTCGTTCCACGACGAGTTAGGCAACGGCAGTCACTCGGGAGGCACAGTCTAAGACCCGTACCACCGAAGAGGCAGACTAAATCTGGCAACAGGCCCAGCCACAAACGCATCGTTTTCCACGACGTGGACGAGAGCGACAACGACACTGTGTGGTCCGTAAGTGACGACAACGATGAGGAGGCCGAGACCACCTCCACCACGACGCACACAGAGACAGAAGGCGCGAACAACGCACAAAAGCCTGACAGCAGGACCATGACGCTGACCATTGACCA